>KZ806866.1:0-23841 GCA_000696205.2 Oncopeltus fasciatus
TATAATTATGAAAAAATCTATCTGTCCCAGCCAGGATTTGAACCTGGATCTCCTTCTATCCGGGCCGGTGCACTTATCAGTTATGCTACCAGGACGCGCTAGATATCTCATTTAATTCCCTCTACCTACACTAGCGATAGCCTAACCCACGAGAAAGAAGAGAACTTCGTATTAAACTCGAAGGAGCTGACATTGTCAAACTATTTGTCGACTCTCGTCATTTACTTTTATTTAATTTTCTTTATAAATATTTTATTTGGTTGTGGTTTTTTCCCGCGTAAATTTTAAACAATTAATGAGAGGGAATAGAATAAAAAAATTTTTTGGTGGGAATTTAATAAGTTATCTGGCTCGTCCCGGTAGTGTAAAGTATAGCATTCCGGCCCGGCAAGCATGAGATCCAGGTTTGAGTCCGGGCTGAGACAGATATATTTTTTTATTCTATTCCCTCTCATTAATTGTTTAAAATTTACATGGGATAATAAACAACAACCAAATAAATATTTATAAAGAAAAATTAAAAAAGTAAATGACTAGAGTCGACAAATAGCTTGACAATGTCAGCTCCTTCGAGTTTAAGACGAAGTTCNATTCTATTACATAAAACAAAATATAGACAGACATAAATAACAGACTATTTATAGAATGATTTTATAATACAATAGATAAATGTTTCATTAAACTTAGTAATAATTTTAAATTCATTTCTTATAAAATTAAATCTATTAATATGTTCTAAAAGTTAAGGTTAACAATATATACAAGAAGAAGTAAGAAATTAAAGTAACAAATATATATTTTCTGCTAAATTATTACCGTGATTAATTTGTTATCCAATTAGGTATGAAATTGTTAAAGATCATTTAATATTCAAGATTATATCTTGTTCAAATAAATGTTAAAATTAAAATTTTTAACTGATATATCTTATCTTATATCTTGTTAAAATAAATGTAAGAATTGAGAATTTTTAACTGATAGGAATTGGTGCACCTTCGCCACGATTAGCTTTTCTTTACTACTACGCTGTAATTTACGGAATTATTATAAATAAATAAATAAATCGGATGATTCATCTAAACATTGGATTATCTAGAGTAATTTGAATATGAAATATGTTGGAGTGGTATACTCAACTTAANATATATATAATTTAACGCTTTTACAAGAATAATTATATTTAATTTCAGAGCAATGTGAAGGTATGATAAGTTTTTTTTCACAGTGTTTGTGAATCCTCTTTGGAATTATTCGATTTGTTGCATTGTAGTAAATTTTATCATATTTACCAGTAGAATAGAATAAAATGATTTATTATTTCACTATCAAAATTTATCAGTACAAATACTAAATTGGAGTAAAAAATTATTTTACATGATGGGATCTTCCTGCTGGCTGAAAAGGCCCAAGAAGTGTCACCGTAAGTCTCTGGGACTGTCAGCAGCTTATTCGACGCATGAATGTTATATATTTTTAACTGGATCGTTTCAGCCAAGCAGACGATTCGTACTTCTATTTTGTCCATTTTTTTTTATAATAAGTTTTAGACTCTCTTTCAACCACTTAGGGTCAAAGAGGGAGGGGATTTCTACAAGTCCCATTTCATTCTAAACAGGGTAAACTTTTATTTATAGATAACAAATTGTCCAAGGCGGAATTCAAACCCGCAGTGCTAGAATTGAGAGACCTGAACAGATCCTATAAAATACCACGGTAATCAAGTCGCCCCTTTATCCGTGTTCATTTTAGTAATTATTTCTTCCATATTTATTTGTTCCTGAAATCGGTTGTGTAGGAGGGTGCTATCTCAAATACTATTAGAATTGTTAGTGTGAAGTGTAACTTTCAAACATTTTTGTTCTACAAAGTTTTAAAGAAAAACTGCACATTAAAGAAAATATCTAGGAACACGATTTCGAAATCAGGGCAGGTCACCATTTTCGAAGTATACACGCCAAATTCTATATTAAATCTTACTGTACCAAACTTAAAATAAATATATATGTAGCTGAAACGAGATGATAGGAGCAGTTCATAAGAAGAAGAAGACCAAGTTTAACAATCATTAATATTTCATTATCGTCGGTATTATTATACAAAATTTTCTAACTTAATATGAGAGTGCATTCTCACTGCAGTGGTCAGTTTTTACATTCTTAGTTTCCCCCCTAATTCTTCTTTTCCAGCTCAGAGTTTAAAATAGTCATTTAATCTTATCTGCATCAATTTTAAAGAAAACTTGAAACAATTTTATACTTCCAAAGAGAAAATTTAATTATTTGAAAAGTTGTTTCTACTGTGATCCGGCAGGAAAATGTTCTTTCCTTGAACGGTGAAGAACTTCTATACTACATCGCGTTGTCGGGAAAATGTTTTAATGATTCAGCCAAAATTTTATAGAAATTAAATATATAATAGGAAATATTATTATTATATTTCACCGACTAATTATGGCATGTCATATGACCACAATCGATTGCTGTGACTATAGATTATTTAGTAGATTTGCTGTCATTAGACACTGGGAGATTCAAACCAAGTTATCGAAGAAGTGTCACAATTATCGCTTGAGATTTTCTTAGAAAAAATAAGAGAAGAGTAATACGCAGAAAAAAAACAAAGTTTTTTTTTTTTTTTTTTTTTTTTTTTAGGACCGCTTAAGCATAATTACGCAAAAAATTGAAGGATAAAATTACCAAATGATATTAGCGATTTCTGTTGGGAAATTGCCTCCTAAAGAGATTTAGCTGTGAAGGAGACAGAGGTGTGGGTGTCCTTATCCAAACAGGTGGGTTGTTCAAGACAAATGGAGGGGGTGAAGGGGGAAGGTAGGCGAGGGTGGGAGGTGGGTTCGGAGTTCTATATAAGGGGGCGCAAAAGGGTGGCTGGCCCTACACAGCTCTGCGTCCTTCCAAGCGGTGCACCACTCTCTGACAGGTCAGTTCTATTGAGATCGTCCTCGGCTGCAATAAACTCTTCTTCTTCGTTCTTCTATACATTTATTAATGTTGTAGCAAAATAGTATACAATAATAGTATAATTAATAAGTACCATACATATTTTAATTCGAACAATTGTAGAGTCCACTAGAAGAGGACAATAAAATTTAAAATATCAATAGCCTAAAATCTTTTTTTTGGCAGAATTTGATAACGTTTAAATTCTGAAACTCTTCTCAGAATTTAAATTTCCTAATTATTAAGACCGTCGTCATTAAGGAGATTGAGAAGAGTTCTATTTGTGTGGTTCCTAAACTGAGTCTGAAAAAGGAAACAGAGTATTTTTGGAAGGTATTGGATAAAGTGGCTTATTTGTAAATAATGCAATCTAATTCTCATTTTAATTTATTAAACCAAATCTTTATTGGTGTACTAATGCGGCTTTTTCCAAATATCAAGTCAAGTTGTTTGGTTTTCTAAAAGCACTTTATATGACCTTAAAAAAAACCAACATTAATCTCGTAGATTAATTGCGTATATCTCCACTTCTCTATATACTTTCTTTACGAAATAAAATTCAAGTTCATACTTGTCTGCGCCAATTTTTTCACATACATTATAAAGGTAAATACATTTCTGTCAGAAGATAAATTCGTTGATTATTTATATTATTTTTATTCATATACATGTAACATTTATTTTACGAATAACTAACCTTATTATTAAGCATCTCATACAAGACCAACATGAGGTTCTAGTCATCAGCGAATAAAAATTTTTATTGACTTCATCAACTATTTACATTGCAATATCATCTCTGACATTAATTTTTCAGAAGAGTCGCATTTGCCTGACTATAAGAAGAGGTATATGTTTCTAAAGTTGTTCTTTTTAAATGGTAATCTTAAAAAGTTTTCATATTCAATATCATAATTAGACAAAAGAAGTCTAAATAATATATGTTTAAATCAGACAAAAATTTAGGCTCTCGTATATCCATTCTAAGGAGGAGAAAGAACGATAGTATTAATGACCGCTAAAATTATTTGCACTATTCGTAAGTAGAATGAAAAAAAAAACTATATTTTAAAATAAGAAGCATGTATGTAAGCAATATAAAATAAATAATGATAAATGTTTCTTTAAAATATTAATACGAAGCAAATAGTGTTTCAATATTATGTGATAAAAAACGAACTTTTATTAGGTTGTTGATTTCAATGATAGATAAAGTAACTTATAAATAAAAATATCAACATAAAAAAATAAATTTAGATCTTTCTTAAACAAACAATTCAAAATTATTTTTCCTTTCTTCGTTTGTCGCTAAAATTGAAACTAATCATTAGTTTTTTTATAAAGTAATCATTTCCTAATTTTAAATTAATAGAGTATTTTACTAGAATTCCAATAAGCTCTGCGAGTTGATATCTCACATAATCGACACTCAATACAACAAAATCTGTAGTGTTAACAATAATTAATATATTTTATTAAAATGAATTTTTTTGGGTTATTTTAAATACTTTTAGGCCAAATATCCAGTTCATGGTCTTTAAAGAAAAGCAGTTTTAATCTCTTTTTCATAACATTTATAGTTACTTTTCTGGAAAGTAAATAACTATAATTGACTCGAAAATCAAAATACAAATCTCCTTCAAAATGTTCACGGTTCAAGACTATTAAAATGTTCTACATTTCAAGATAAGTTTAATCCAAAAATAAAAATAGAATAAAAAAAAAAAAAAACAGGTCATATGCCGTATACGAACACTAACTTTTTCAGAATCGGCTGAGCTGGTTTTTAAAAAATTTATAATTTAGGTTCTCGGAGTACTGAAGTTGTCCCTAATTCCTTATGAGCTTGATCTAAAACTGATACAGTGGATGTAATATTTAGTTAAGTGCAGTACAGATCGTATATTAATAAACTGCAAGGCGATTTTGGCATTCAGAAGTGGGCATATATCTAAATAAACAATTTTAATTCTATAGTTCATAAGCTACAATTTGTTTTTTGTTTTTTTTAAATGAAATTTAGATATTGTTTTTAAGTGTAAAACGCTTTAGTTAATTTTTTAGTGAATTCGGACGAATAGGTATGGAGATTACTTGAAATGTTATGTTTTTAAAATTAATGTTATATTCAAAAAGCAGTATGACAACATATAAATTGTGTAAAATTCAAAGTTGTATAAAAAAAAAAAAACACTCAGTAAATTATACTGACTTATATATGATAGTTTTCATAAGAGAAATGGACCGATAAGAGAGAGGAATTGCCTGATAAGTAAAGTAATTGTAACAAACGCCTTTTCACTACAGCTGGTGTTTATTTTAGAGCAATGATACTCACTACAGGTTTCCTGTATACTTTTGTTTATCGATAAAAGAAATATTGTAAGAATTATATAGGGATATTGATCAATCAGAAGAGGGCTTTACCTGAAAACGTTCAGTAAAACATTTAAATTTCTTGGCCTCCAAGCTACAATCGTATGTTTTTTCTTTATAAAATTAATTTTGTCGCTTTTAAATGTGAAACGCTTACAAGCTCTCTTCAAGATGAGCTCTCTTATTGAACAAAACATTTACAAAAAAAAAAAGTTGTATAAAATATTATCTGTTTTAAATGGAGAGTTTTTTGACCGTAGATATTATTATTAGCTGTTTTTCTTCTTTTTTTTTGGGGGGGGGGGGGGGTTCGGTCAAGGTAGATCCAAAAAATATTCAAATTCTTAAAAAATGCGTATTTTTTAAATTATCTGCCAACGTTTCGGCTAACATTGTGAGCCATCTTCAGGGCTTTCATGAAGGCGAGAGGGGACGTTGTGTCACCATGATCTCATTTTCATGACTGATGTCATTCACATGGAAACGGGAAATGGGACCTTGGTGACACAACGTCCCCTCTCGCCTTCATGAAAGCCCTGAAGATGGCTCACAATGTGAGCCGAAACGTTGGTAGATAATGAAAAATACGCATTTTTTAAGAATTTGTATATTTTTTTGAATCTGCCTTGACCGAAACCCAACAAAAAACATCTAATAATTATCTGTTATATATTTGACAATAATTCTAAGAAAAACTGGTTTGGCATTTTCAGACAAATCTTCAGATGCTGCAATCACTTCCAAAACTACGTCAAGACTAGGTCCACAACCTGTTTCTTGTTAAACTTATTGTCATTTATTTCTGAATTAAGAAAGAGGAAAGTTGTCCTCATCATTTACCAATATCTTTTTACTGCAATGCTGAGGATTTCGCTAAGCATACGTAATTAAACTTGTGTGTGGCAACTGTTCTTTTATTATTTCATTTTACGATAACAAACTGTTGTGTAGGAATTTGCTGGCCATCTCTTTTCTCTTTACCGATGAGATTAAATCCCAACATTCTATCTCGAGGATTCAGACTTGAGAACTGATTGTAGATTTCACCTCGATTCCATAAAATAACTTCTATAGTTTATTAAACACGTAAAAACTGTTCTTACTTAGTGGGCGACTGAAATTTTCGAAGTTACATAGACATATATGAAATGCATTTATTCAATATGATATGCCATAACTAAGAGTTGACTAGCGTCACGGATTGTACAGTTTTCTTACAATGCATATCCCACAAATCCACCGACTTATTTCTTTTAATTGAGGTAGGGGAATGCATTTATGCAGACTCATGAAACATAGACGAGTACTGGGGGACTCCTGCCGCGCAAACTACCCACTAACCCCCACCCTTTAGTCTAGCCTGAAGGCCTCAATCTGATTATTGCCTATGTTTTTTCTTTTTCCATGCGTTAGCAAAACTTACCAGGACGCGAAAGCCTTCCCTAGTACTCACAACAACCTCAGTGGTCGGGTTGCAGTGCTTTACCATCTGGAGCAGCTTGATCTTCTCCTGATCATACTCCGGGTAGCTAAGCATCATCTCTTGCATGACAGGTGCATGGGGGTTGGAAGAGTCTTTTCTCTTGAGGATGTGGAGCTTGGCTACGACATTTCCGTGGACAGCAAATGGTCCAACCGTATGAATTTCTTCTTCGTCCTGCTAGGTATATTGGGTAAGAACATCTTCATAATAGAACCATTTTTTATGTTTCTCCACCTTTGCTCCCACTCCGCCATTATAGATTTGTTCATGGCCTCCTTCATCGTTGATGGAGTTATATCCTCGGTGTGTCTCCAAGCCTGTAGGTCGGCTACTATTTGTCTCAGACTCCCTGGAAATTATCCTGGGGGTTGCTGACCTGTTTTTGCGCATCTCTTAGCCACCAGGGCGTCTAGAATGAGGTCCCCAGGTCTTATTCGAAACTTAAAGACATTTCAAGATTATTTTTGGAGTCTGAAAAACAGTCCAAAAAAATTTCCCGTAACTTTCCTTGGAAGGAAAATCAATGCAAGTAATAGAGCAAAATGTCTTTATTAAACTTTTTAAAGTACAGAATAAAGTCGGTAACCTAGGAAGAGCATGATATAAAAACATGTTTTACGAGTCATTAAAGGTGTAAATGGCTAAGAGTAAATGACTAATTATTTCTTCATGCCGAAGAAAGTACTGGGAGTAGCATTCCTTCACACTAATCCGATTTAAGCAAATATGAGTTAATTCAATAGTCTTTAATAGAAAGTCTAAATAGTTTCCAAATTAGTATTCTATAATTTTAAAATAAATCAACCAGCTTATACTTTAAGCTGAATTTTTTAATATATTTATCAATAGATGTTATTTGAAAAAAATGTTTTAGAATTATAAGAAAACATTACAAAATTACTTTTTACATCCATCATCCGCTAAACATTTCATCTTAACGCTAACTATATTGTAGATAATAAGAATTTTTCAATTTTGGATATACTGGGTAATTAAATAGAGAGACCCATTTCAATCAAGAATTTAATTTCCCTTTAATACGCTTTTTCAATATTGTTTCTACCTAAACCCCCTCACTCCTTCCCCTCGAACTCCTTTTATTCCTTCAGGGAAGCCTGCTAAATTATTGGTTGCAGTAGAGATGGACGAGCTAAGCTAAGTAAATAAATTGAAATGTTTATTTTACTAATTACATAGAATTATGGCTTCCATAACGCTTTTACACAGACAATATCCAGCAATCGCTAATTGGCCGAAACGTAAGTTATGTATTGGAAATTTTATTTTTCACACTGAAAAATAATATAGCTCCACGTGCCCAGCTTTTGAACTTTAATTTGGTGAATAGGTAGTCTATAATTATTTTCATTAGAAGAGCTAAACTATCTTTATATATAATCTTTAACATTGCAATTCAGAGTAATTTACTGAAATTGAGCTTAAAAAATCATTCACCACACAAGAGCTACTATATCTCAGCATATTTCATATTTTTAACATAAGTCACAAGCTGTAAAAGGTGTCACTTAGCTTTTCTAACTAAGCTTTCAGACTAGTCGGGGAGAAGCGTCAAGAAAGCGGATACTTCTCTAAATTTCAACCTTAACCAGTGGTTTCGTAAACATTTTAGAAAACGTCGGAAAATGATACTTTACACCCATTTTTTTTAAATAACTTTTCCTAACTCAAATACAAGGATATTACAAAAATAGTTTTTTGTCTTCTGTTAAACCCGACTTTCCTTTATTCTACTTCAAGACAAAATTATTTGTAATGAAAAACCCTAAATACCACATTTAGTAAGTATTTTTTTTAAATTAAAGAGAAAAAAAACTATGTAGATCTATAAATTCACTTTACACCTGTTTAGCACAAAACATTTTTTTCTTAACACTAATAATAACGGATATTACGATCTTAAACTTTAAAAGGTTATTTCCACCACCAATGAATATAGAACTATCATACCTTCTATTGTTCGTCTTCATTTATTTCTGCGAAGCCGTCTTCAGAAACCAATGAAGACGGATAATAGAAGGTACGATAATTTTATACTTTGTTTCTTTCCTTAAGTCACTCTCTTCATCGACGGATTCAAGTTTTAACACAAATAGGCAGTATACACATATATATATGTATATGCGCTGATAACCTCAGCAGTTGAGCGCCGTAAATCCCCAATAAACAATATATAATCGTAAAGGGAGCCAGAAAAAAATCTTACTATCACAGTATTATTTTTTAAACTTCTAATGAGAGGGAACAGAAAATAAAAAACTATCTGTCCTCGCCAGGAATCGAACCTGGACAGATAGTTTTTTATTTTCTGTTCCCTCTCATTAATTGTTTGAAANATCTATGTGTATGTAAATAATTTAGATTGAACCAAATTGTATTTCTCCAATGTAGACACGGTAAAGATCTGTCAAAATGTTTCGGCCTTATGGTAACCTGGTGAATAACGTGATTTCCTAATGGGAAATGAGCTAAAAACCAAAAATACCGGTATTTTCCCCCTTAACTACAAATCAAAATAATGTTATAGTATAATTTCTATAAAATGGAGACTATTCAGTAAGTTGAAAGGGAATTATAAGGCTGAAGACGTTTGACAATTATCAGTAAGTTTAGAAGTTACAAGAAGAACACCAACTTAGTAGTGGCAAACTTTTTTTAAAGAGTGAATGTTTAAAACTTCATTTGAACATTCTTATTTACACAGCGATAAGAATGACATTAACTTTGAGTCAAGTGTTAACAACTTTCTGAATATTTCAGAGATCCTTTCTGTGAATTGAAATTTAATATGTATTTTTGAGAAAATTCATAGAGCGACAAAGATAAATAAACGAATGATATTCTTATTAAATATATTCATGCGTAAGAACGAAAAATGTATCACCGAGTGAGCTTACAGCTGGTATTCTTTCAAGATTTCATTTTCCCTAGATTTTTAGTAGAGAAAAGATCCATCCAAGAAAAGTGATCCATATTTAAGTGTCCAAAGGAAATCACATCTATCTATGAGAAAGAATAGAAAAGCAACGTAAAGAAAGAGAAAGTGCAATGTGCAGTAATTGAACTCTTGAGGATTTGTGAGAATGGGTAATTCAGTGTATATTCAATCATTGATTTACTAAACTCATTCACAGAGCTGTGTTGCATAGTACTTGACAAAGTGGAAATTCAGCGAGAATAGAAGTTATACTGCATGTAATTCAGGTGAAGTTACAATCCACTGGAGATTAGGTGTTAATTACGTATACTGAGTTCCACTACTTCCACTTACTTCTATTATACATTACATGCATTATTGCAGAATATATTTAGCTTTGGTAGTTTTTTAATAATTAATTTCGTGATAATAATTTCGTCGGGTTTTCCTGTTTTTCCTTCTGATGAAAATACCACCACTCGATTTTTTTTTTAAATTTCATCTATCCTGAATTGGGAAAGCTAAGATGGGGGTCCTTTCGAAACTATATATAATTGTGTTGTGTGTGTGTGTGTGTTTTTCGTGCGCGCTCTAGCGTCAAAAACTCAAAAAAATATTTCACAAAATTCCCTATTTACGCTCAATGTTGGGAACTATTAAATGAGTTCAATCGCGTTGTAAGAGAGAAGAGTTTAGATGGAGGCTTAGTAATAAAATTTCCATACTCTAATATGTAATTTTCAGACATTTATATTAATAATACATAAAAATTCATATCAAGAATAAATCATATTAAGAATATTACTATTTCATGTTTGGGCGGGCTGACATGTATTTTTAAAAATGAAATTCAGTATTGACTCCTAATATTTCATGTGGTAGAACACGAAATTATTGTTCGAAAGAGTAGAAAGGGTTAGTGTAAGACTTTAATTTATAATTTTTACAAAAATACTGATATTAGTTGTGTTATTTAATCCAAGATTAATTTCATACAATAAGTGCAAGGGAATAAAAAAAAATGGAGGAGGTAAGATTTGGAAAACATTTACGGCACAAGGGCGCTTCCCCCACTCTTTCTTCTTGACTAGTTCCCAGGAAGGCTAGCGGTCTTAACTTTCATGCACCTGTCTTTACCGCTTGTTAGCTACCCTGTTTTATTTACTCTTATTTATGTCGAGATAGATAACTTAGCTTCTGCTTGTCGGAATTTTTCATTTATTCATTTTATTTTATTTTGTTTAACACCTACGTTTTACTATTTGCTGAGAAATTCATATAACTTTCTATGATGAAGGTCTGTAAAAAAAATATCAATCCAATGGTTCGTCTTCTCCAAAAATAAAAATGGGTTGTTATTAGGAAAAGGAATATAAAGCTGATTTCAATTGTACTATGTTACAATTTGTGCTACCTTGTTGAAATTAAATTTGTAGTTACTGTGTTTATTAGGAAATTTATTACCATTTACCTATAAATTGTCTAAACTATTTCTATGATTTCTCTAATTGTTCTCAATTACATATAAATTTATACTTATCCTAAAGTTGATGACCCGTTAGTCGTTTCTTAGCAGGCCAGTTGTTTAATAGTTAATAGTTTGTTTTCACCAGGTAACCTTGTTGACAGTGAAGCTTTATGATGAGAGGTTTGTCAGGAATTCGGTCTTGTGAGCTAAAGAATTGACTTGTCACCAAAAAAGTTTTTACCCAATGTTTTTGCCTAAATTTCAGGCCTCCATCTGGGCAAATAGGGTGGTGGGGAGTGAGAGACTCCTCTACAGTAACTAAATTGTGTGTGTGTGGGTGTGTAAAGAGAGAAAGAGAGAGAAGGGAGGAGTGGGAAGACAGAAAGGCAGTGAGAGAGAAGGGGGAGGAGAAAGATAAGTTGGAGAAGCATTAGAGATGGCATCTGGCAATGAACAGTGGGGGCTTCAGAAGGAGCGAGCTACTTATCTGATTGGCTAGTTGGTGGCATTCGCTTTGACATATTGATGAGAAGACGTCTAAACCTCTTGGGCGATATTCACTTCTCATCACCTAAGTAGGGCTTTGAAATTAGAACTCACTCTTTGAATAGGGCAATTGAGCTACTTCCATCAAAGTGGAAGTCCACTAATACTGTCAACTTTTTCCTCAACTGCATAATCTCCCATATAAAAAGATCATTGGAGTTATAGACCAATAGAAACACACCATATTTATTGAGAGATTTTAATGCTGACAATAGGAACCGTATTATACATCGCATCGATTCTAAAAGAATATTTAACTGAAAAAACAGTAAAAGAAATAACTACTGAAACTGGTAAAAGATTAGTTCTACATCAATATGATTAATACTTTCCAGCCCTGTTGTTGAAGATATGCATCACTTTCCATCATTAATTAAAGCCATGAACTCCTTAGCAGCCCTTAGCAGTCCACCTTAGCAGTCCCTTAGCTTAGCAGTCCCTTAGCAATCCTCCTTAGCAGTCCCTTAGCACTCCTTAGCAGTCCCTTAGCAATCCTCCTTAGCAGTACCACTTAAGCAGTCCTTAGCAGGCCTTAGCAGTCCTCTTTAGCAGTCCTCCAATCACTATTTTTTTACCGTTCTTTAAAGCGATGGCTTTTAAAATAAGATGATTAGGATCGATATTGGGATTTAATAAATCTGTTAATTTAAGAAATATTTATTTAAATGGAGAAAATATAGAATCATAGATGAATGCAATCTTTAAAAAAATCCTGCTTTTAACCGATGATTCGTTCCCGAAGACGAAACAAAAGCGCCACTTCTATGTTATTGGACAAAATTCTCTCTTCCAATTAAAATGGAATAGAAATGAAGCATTCTGAAAACTTAAACAAATATCGTTTCTCAAATTACTAGAAGTTAGAAAAGATACAAGATTAATTCTGAATATATGTAGCCAGAGATTTGTGGGAAGAATTTATTTCTGAAATGAACTATTTAACCTCATAATCATAAATTTGGAAGTCTGTAGATAATATAAAATTTAATTCAAAACATTTCTACGAAGTCACCCTAAAGGAAAAAAATACGTTAATAAGTTATCCATAAACCGTTGCCTCCTTATTTAGAGATCATTTTGCTTTTGTATCAAAATATTGTCCGGAACTTCAAATAGATTAAAAACGAAATAATATATTTCCACTTAAAATGGACTGTGATATTTTGATTAAAATTCTAACCCTAAGAAATTGCTCTTAACTTAAAAAAAAAAAAAAAAAATCAACATTTGGACAAGACACTACAATAAGTATGGTTAAAAACTTAAGTCTAGAAAACCAAACTGGGAGTGGGGTGGAGGAAGGGGCCCTTCTCCCTGCACAGTGTGACCATTTATTTGTTTCATTGTTGATTTTATTTTTATTTTATTATATATTTTTTCTTTTATTTTATTTATGTTTTTTATACATGCATATTTTTTAAAATTTATTTATTGTATCCTTTATTAAATTACAAGATGCTAAGTAACAGAACGTATTGAATAAAGATTTATTTAAAAATAAAGAAGAAAAAAAAAAAAAGAAACCCAAAATAAAATACAATCAAGTATTAGTCGAATTTTTATCTATCCTATTTGGTTTCCTATTGTCCTAAAATTTATGGACACATTGGTTATAATTAATGCTACAATCAAGACTGATAAAGTGAAATGACTAAGTTCGATTTTAGTATATCATGAATTCATTCCTTTAAGAGAAATGCATACAAGATTTGAAAGCACATATTGTATTATATTAAAATTTTATCAGACCCGCATGTGGTGTAGATCGAAGCTCTGTGCTAATGTTATGTCGGAGCTTTATCAGATTTATGTTAGATTAGGGTGGGATTGAGTACTATCTCCAGAACCCTCAAGGTGCTCGTTTTGGTCCCCACTCCGGTGTGCGACTGCAGTTAGATCCAGCCCCATTCGTAATACTAGGGAACACATTTTTTGTTGAGTTAGATCTGACAAGGGTTTTTTGCTAATTCTCAGCGTCTGAATCTGATAATAACCTCAGATTTAGTCTATCACGTCAACTTTTTAAACAACACGATATTTTAATTTTTTATATTATATTTTTTTTAAAATGTTTTTATTCAAAAAAACATAAAGAAAAAACATACCAAGTATAAAGTTTAGAAAACATTTAATGTGTGTTAAATCGAGTTCATACATAAAAAATTGTTTAATTTATGAACAGTAATTAAAAATTCAGATAAACATTTGTGTTTGTAGCGTTTTCTGGAGTGTTTAGTTTGTGTACATTCTTAAGCTTAATGCTCCAACAATAATCACCCATCATATGCACGTCCCATTTACCTTCATACCTTGCTTCCTTGACCCTCAAATCTTGATGGAAATGCTCACCCTGCTCATCACTCACTGCATTGTCCGGGAAATCAGTCAGGTGGCTGTGTAAAAATGCAATTTAATGCTATTGTTGCAACCTAGCTTTTGGAAGCTACCGAACGTAACGTGATAGAAAAAAACCATGTGAGAATGGTCGGGGTTTCGTCCAGGAAGAAAAAATATACACCAAAATTTGGAGTAATATTTTTATTTATGCCAACGTTTCGGCTTAGCTAGTAAGCCATCATCAGGGCAATGGCGTTGAGTGGAGAAATCTCCCCAGGGTGTTAGCTAGTAAGCCATCATCAGGGCAATGGCGTTGAGTGGAGAAATCTCCCCAGGGTGGTTGTTCACATTCTATCTCAGTGAGATAGAAGAAAACTAAAAACAGTTTTGAATCCAGCATGCCGAATTCTATAGAAAACAGCCCGAGACGTCGGGGAGGGTGGTCGGGATGAACGTGGGATGTCAGGAAGAGGACTAGAGGATTTGGATGTCCATATAATAAAGAATTACCACCCAAAGCAAGGCTTATTTCAGGGGAATGACCACTTTTTCAGGCATTACTATATCTAAATTTAGAAATTTGTTAGCCCGTTATGGTATCACATGGAAGTTAGTTTCACACAAATACCCAACATTCATGTCGGAGTAATTTAATTAAAACCATATGTATCATATTACTAGTGTACTGAGACACCAGCAAGCGACTAAAGCTGCAGCTGAAGCAATAAACACTGGCAATAAAGAACAAAGGGTGCCTTAGTAATTAAACAGTTACCTAAGCTTATATAGACTGCTTCCTAATGTCAGCCAGGAATATGAATACGAGTCTCAACATATATACTGTAATTCGGAAAAAAAAGAAGTATATATTTCCATGCATGTTTTTCCGCGACCAGAACATTTTAGTATTCTTCAAGAAGTGCCATTAAGCTTGCCAGGCGTACTGCGCTGGAAGAAGGAAGAAAGGGATTTAAGAAGTGAGGAGAAATATTATGCATGAATGTTTTATAATTATTTTTTCTAAATTAATTTGTTTTGATTATATTAAATAAATGAAACTTTCATTCGGTGTTTCGTATTAAGACTAATTACACTTAAAATTAGCAAAATAATTAAAACTGAACTTGTGCTAATAAAGCAAATATAGATCAATAAAAAATAGTATTGATATCATAAGAGCACGTGTGTGATATAAAGATTAAACAGGTAGATAATTTTATTATTTCAAAGGGTTCTTGACCCTGTAGCAAAGTGTTTTGACAGATTGCAGTTTAATTAATACATTTATGCAAATATTAAGGGCACAATATTATTCAAAAGATCAATAATAATATAATCTCTATACCGACATAAACAACTGACTAAGAAGAACATAAAAATATTCGCCTGGCAGTGGCTTCCTTTTATCTATCTATCTTTATATAATATATATATATTTCCCATTTTTCATTGAAGATATATGTTTAAATAAGAGTAAATGAAGAAATTTAATTTACAAGCCAGGGAGAACATTAAAAGTATAACCACCTTACATTTATCCGCTAGAGTAGCAAGGAAGGAAGAGTAGGGAAATCACTTACCCATCGTAGTTACATTCGTAAATATCTTTCATTATTGAGCAATTATCCCTTAAAAAATTGCATTTGTATTCATATTTAATACATTTATTTTACACTTATCATGATGTTTAAACTTTCCAAAAACCAATTACAATGAAGATATTATGATTATATATTTTGGTCCATATCTTAACCCCTCTTTTTCCTTCAATGTTTACAATTCTGTCTAAATACGAATTTTTTTTTCTATATTTTTAAATAAGAGAGATGGACAATACTCGAAATTACTCTTCTATATGGATAATTAATATTTAGTGTTACAAAAAAAATCTAAATAATAATTTACATTTTATAACATTTTTGTAACATAATTAAGGATTATATTAATATTATAAAAGTTGACTTCCCATAAAACTCTCTCCCTCCTTCCTAAACCAATTTCAGCCATAAAAGAAGTCATCTAAAGGTTTTAAAAACGAAGCATAAATACCTAATTTGATATTATTATTTTAAAAATTGCTATCGCAAGTGTACGAGGGAAACACTATTTGTGTGCCGGCGTGATTATGTTCGAAACTTGAATCAGATCATGTTTTTAGCTTCTAAGATTCGCTTAATTGGTTCAAGGGGCAAAGGTGTACTGCTATATTTCCATGCGGGAAAACCGCTAAAATAAGGTCTAATGTTTACGGTAAATGGAAATTTATATTATAAACAGCCCCGCTCCAAAAACCCTCTAGTAATCAACTAAGAGAAGAAATAGAGGTTTTCGTTTTAGGACGCATAATCAAACAATAAAATGACAGGAAAAATAGGAAATATTATTACAAATATCTAGGAAAATAAATTTGTTTCGGTTAGAATTTAGTCAAAAGAGAAGAGTTCAAAGAAGGGGAAAAATAAAAACCTAATTCATTTGAATCGTACAGGGAGTAAGAAAAAATAACTCTCTACTTCAGCCAGGGGATCTAACCCAGATAGTGGGGGACCTGGGTTCGAACCCCGGCTGAGGTAGAGTTTTTTTTTGTGTGTGTGTATCCAACACTTTACCACAATTATCATCATGATTTAAAACTTAATTATTTTTGTATAATTCAAAAAAAATGTGATAAAATATAATTAGTGAAAGATTATTTTTAAAGCATGCATATCGAAATATTTCTACGGAGGCCGCATAAGGAATTGTTTCTGATGTAATTTCGGAGGGTTGAAAGTGATTTCTTTATTTTGTATTTCATTCACATTAAAACCAAAGTTTTATATTTAGTTTCCATTGGGAGCCGTGGAATGAATTCAATGTTGTTTAAAAACCTGATGTGAGCGAGAGGAAAATAAAATGTAGTAACCGCACATGTAAATGTTTTCCAATCTTGGTGACGTTTATGACACGCCCAATAAGAAATGAGCATTGCTCTGAAGTGGGGCGGTGAAGGAACCATTGAGAGTTGGTAGCTTATGCAGCTTACCCGAAGGGCTTCTGTCTCAGTTTACCTTGAGGACAAGTGTGTCCCGGAGCCAATCAAAGGGAACCGTCAGCTCGGAATGAACTTGTTGCGTTTGCCGATGGCGTCCCCAAAGCGCGACATCTATTAGCAAACTTCCAGGACGACTCTTCCTATGGTTTCCCATGAGATTACTCCTTGTCTTCTCCGGATGCGCACTCTTTGTGCAACAAGAACCATTTAAAATATTACACACTTTCTCGCGAGTCCGTGAGATAAATTCTTCACGGTGATATGACTGCTTCAGGAATGTTTGAGTAAATGTTATGCAGAATAAATCTCACTATTTCAGGCAGTAATGACTGTCAAATTACTATAAAAAATATATATGTTATTTTATATTAAAATTGTTTTCTACATTTATATATAAGATTTTACAGGGGAATTTAATAACTTATCAGGCTTGTCCCGGTAGCGTAATCGGTAACGATCCGGCCCGGAAAGCAGGAGATCCAGGTTCGAGTCCTGGCTGGAACAGTTAGATTTTTTATTATGTTCCTTTGCATTAAAAATTGTCAAGTGTTTAACATTTATTCCTAGTATTAATAAAAATAACTTTTTTTATTTGTATAATTTTACTATTTCATTATTTTGATTCATACATATATATTGAATATTTAGTTCAGTAAGTTAATAACTAGTTGTAATTGTTATGAACGGCATATTTGTACTAGTAGAATTCCTGAAGAGAAGTAGAAGGCAGGTGACTACTTTCGAGCCTTCCGGTGGCCTGACCTCACATGTATTATTTCAGGAATGAGTAGACCAAGCTAGTGGGATGTTAGCGCTGGGAAGCCGGGATCAGATAGGAATTTCACAGAAAGGTAGGAAACTAAGCACGCTCCACGACTTCTTCTTATTCGCACAAGCAAAGCCAGAAATAAATGTATCATATATGTAACAAAGTACTTTCAATTATGATTCCCAATAATTATTATAATTGATTTAAAAAAATAAAACCTTAAAAAAATAAGAAGGTATTTAGTGTTTCAGGTGTGTTGAAAAAAAAATTGTAAAATGAAGTGACTCAAGACTCAATTAAGTTTACTATGTTACAGGTCGAAATTACAAATAATCAAATAATATATTTGTTCACGTAGGTTTCGACGGTCGTCAGAAGTATTTACCGTTTCTTCTTCCGGGTTGGACCGTGTCAAATTGGTGTTATTTGCCGAGCTTTCGCACATCATGCGATGGCTTCTTCAGGGCTAAAAAGAGAATGAGAGTTGTAAAATTTTACAACTTTTACCTTTTACAACTCTCCTTCTCTTTTCAGCCCTGAAGAAGCCATCACATGATGTGCGAAAGCTCGGCAAATAACAACAACTTGACACGGTCCAACCCGGAAGAAGAAACGGTAAATAATATATTTTCAAGTATTAGTCGTCAATTTTTGTTAACAAACAAAGCTAATTTTGTAAGACCCAAAGCACTTATAGTATTTTTTTTTTAATTTTACATTATAATCTTTTGAATCACATGACACATATACATTATAATAAACATAAAATTTCATTCAATATATTTTTGATGAAATTTTTTCAGTGTTATTGTTTATTGAATGTATATTTTCTCTTCTCTTCTTACTTCCATACATGGCTAGACAAAATTCCTAGCACTTATCGAGGTTTACTTTCATGACCGAACTTGATTTATATGTTTTCAGGGCACAACATAGCCAACCGTCTCTTCGTACGGAGCACAAGGATAGGCGGATGATTTTAGGAGCGGAGTCAGCTAGGCATAAATTTCTTTAGAAAAATTACCAGATCACGGAACATAAAAAATCACCTTTAAGTTTATCCTTTCTTTTTTTATTTGAGGATGTTATACATAAATGTTTATGACGTGTGATAATCCCTTGGAAAATATCCTCTCTTTCACATAAACAGAAAAATAACATCTAAAAGTCAATTTGATCGATCGCTCTCGACAAAATATCTAATCTATATGACAAATATAAATTAGAGAGGTAAGAACACACAGTTCTTCAAAGAGAGTAATACCCTGTTGAAATCTAATAAAAACTGAGAAAATAAAGCTTTTATTGCACTGTGAGATTCAATTGAATACGGAGAATTATACAGAAAAAGGAACTTGAGAAATATCATACAAGGGGTTTTCATTTTAACTTATGTAGGCTGAAACACAAAAAACAGAAAGTATGGATGAGGCTACAAAGACCGATCTTTGTACGCTTTACTTGTGGAAATTGCGTACCTTGCAATGATTTCAATCAATCTTTTGAAGACTGCCTTAGAACGACAGAAGCATTCTTTACTTACAGAAACAACAAGCAATCTTGAGTATTCTCTTTAGAACAGTCACCCCCTCCTCTCACTATTCCTCTGCCACAATCTCTGACACAAATATTCATTCACTTTCAGCTTGTACATTTACTGATTAATACAAATTAACCTCGACCATTTAGGACTCAATGATCTTACAACTGCCTAGTGTTAAATATAATAATTAAATCTTGGCATCAACGAATTCAAAACATTAACGGGCATTTCTTCTGTAAAAAACTGAATATACGAAACGCTATAAAAAATATTAAAATGAAAGTGGACAAAACGGGTAGGGCGACGGACAATAGAAGACAATCTTCAGGATGGGATAGATCAAAATTTCTTAGGAGGCTCTGTCAAGCCATACCAACGCCTAACACCAACCTCGACGCCATAGAATCTGTAACAGTGTTTATACACGGCAGGCAAAGGTAGGGGACTGCAGATGAAGTAGGGCCATCTTTTCTACAGAGCTAGTCCTAAGTCCTTTAACTGAGGTCAATAAACCTCTAATCGTATCTAAACATGAAGAAAATCATTTGTTTACACAATTATCGTCGTCTATTATTCAGTTGCTTCTGAAGAATTATTATTGGAAGCTATTTCTGAAAAGCCAACAGGATCTCTAATATTATTTAAAAAATCAATCAGTAACTAAGCGCCAAGTCAAGAAACTGGGCAACATCAATATTTATATAGTCTCACATAAATCTGAAAAGCACTAGAGGAAATGATCATTTAATCTGATCAATGCAAATCAAAGAAGAAAAGTTATACAATCTAAAGCGTTATATGCACCAATTCATATTCAATAATTGTACCTTTTGGAATAAGTCGTGAGTGTAAGTCTTTCATCTCCTAATGGCAGAGTAACCCATGGACTGTTCTTTTTGTAAATTGTAAAGTGGATATCTTTCGAAGATGTTTATTGCAGCCTATTTCGGTCTTATTAAGGTCCCTTGCATAGAACTTTGACATGGATGTTCGCTAATGTCTTGTGTAACTATCTAGTCTTGTTGAGCAAATTAAATATAACTCAGCTTGACTAGTCAATGCTTTTACCTTCAGGAAATCGGTGAACGCAATCCATGAATGCCGAAAAAAAAAAAGATCATCATCGCTTTGAATTTCGATTTGCTTCTTCGAGCTTTTTAAGCTTTCGGTGAGGCCAGACCCTTCCAATGCATGGATTGACGTTTTTATTCGGAAAAGTAAGAGAACAACCAAGATTTGTCCCATGTTATGGACCCTTTCTATGAACTGAGGGCCATTTCTAATACATCTAAAGTGTCAGCTTACACTTTTTTGTGTGCTTCTTTTTGTTCGATTGTTAAGAATCACTTTCGCACGCACTTTTTGAATGTTCAAATTGTTATGTATGATTT
Organism: Oncopeltus fasciatus; assembly: GCA_000696205.2. Lineage (NCBI taxonomy): Eukaryota > Metazoa > Arthropoda > Insecta > Hemiptera > Lygaeidae > Oncopeltus > Oncopeltus fasciatus. The sequence goes on from KZ806866.1 coordinate 20,840, forward strand.
TCCGTAACACTATTTAAATAGAGGGCCCACCTCTTTACATCTGCTCCTTACGTATTTAAAATATAGCACGAAGAATCGAAGAAAAAGCTAATGCGAAAGACCGAGGACCTACTCAAAAGAGAACCGAAAATTCAAAACCCTTTATTTGTGTCAAATGTCTTTTTGAAAAAAAAGTTTAAAGACAAAAACATAGACCTTTACTTATCGAAATTTCAAAGACGTCAAATGAGAACAATCTTTTGCTATATCTCAGCTAACTGAAGATTATTAAATTAATACTTAGAGATCGAATTGTAAGCCTTTGAAACCTACAAAAAACGTGTACAACCCTATTAAATTGTGAAACTAATAGATTCTAGCGGCTAATAGATTGAAGAAATGATATCTCAACAAGTTTTGACCAAATATTGTGAACCAAAGCCACATAGAATTCAGAAAATTTACGGTTATATACGTCGCTTGAAACGAATCTGTGAGACGACCGAGAGCGGATTATTAATAAAGAGTTAAATCATGCTTACCAAATAGTTGGAATAAAACAAAATTAATTTATTAACGAGTGTGTGTGAGTTTGCGCGATAATTAATTTAATTTTTAAGTAAATCAATACATAGGTATAGGTCAAGAGAAAATATTGCTTATATACTTTGGCAGTAAATGCGTAATAGTAGAATGCAATAGTGTTATGGTAATCACACCTAGTGATTTACCGTTATTTACATTTCCTGTTTACGTTAGATACGGTATTATTCTACATAAAAACGTATATTAAATGAAAGTTAGGCTGAAGTGCATAAACAGTACAACTACTGATCAGTCAAGCCTCACATGAGGACAACAGAAGATCAACACTGTATCGTAAATGACGATACATACTTCAATACTTCAAATATTTATTGAAAATTAAGTTTTGTTACTNATGCACATAAATAATTAGATTTCTAAGCTTAGTGTTAAATGTTTTTTTATATCTTTAGTATACTGCACATTACTGTAGTACATTTCAAAATGTACTAATTTTATGGAGCTAAGTTATTTAGAGGCTTTTACCAGTTTATGTTACTGTTTTATCTAAAGTTATTGTTAAATTCCATATCTCAAAGGGAATAAATATTTATAAAACGTTATTCATCGGAAAACATCAAATTATCTCTTGTTCATGTCATTAATTGAGAAATTGTTGTCTCTCTTTGAAAACAAAGTATTACTTTCTACAGTTTACTCCCGTTTCCTGTATTTCTGCTTACGTAATAATATTGGATTTCTCCTACTGAATTATTTCGACTACCTTACCTCCTCGAAAATTGAAAATGAAGTAATTAATATTCTTACATAAGCAATCCATAATAACCATTAAATTCTATTTTTAAATACCTTATTATTATAACAATTAGATTTCTAGAATATTTGTATTACAGGTACGAATGTGTCAACTTTAAATAAACCATTATTTTATCTTACTAGTCAAAAGCATAATGAAGAGGAACTAGTTTGTAGCTCGGAAACTCCTTAACCCAAGGTACATTTATAAACTATAGGTGTTAAGATGGAGAACAAATTACTATAAAATGATAATAATAAAGAAAAAAATCTAAAAAAGTAAAAAATAAAATGTAAAAAAAGAAATATTAGGCAGCTGCAGAAAGAAATTCTCTAGTTTAAGAAGCGCAGACTGAAAACAGCGAAATGAAAAAAAAATTTTTGTATAAATTACTGGCAGAATGGTATGTAAGAAGATTTCTTGTCAGGACTTTAAAGAGTTACTCTTACAGTTCATAAATAAATATTTATACGTATTATATAAGGAGGATATTTACGTCCCTGCTGTAATTCATTATTACACCATTATGAATAAGCTTTTATCGTGATTGCTTGATTTTCTAATGTTTTAAAACTTATAAAATCCATAGATAGTAGCGCCATGGACAGCATTATAAATATGTGTTTCGTACAAATTATTGTAGGATTAAGAAGAGAGGAGGGTTGGGGGTTCTTAAATACATGATTTTCTTTCCCTATCATGTCATGGTACAAATGTGAATAGCTTAATTCTCCTAAAAGAAATCTGCATATAGAACGTTCTTGCAGGCCATGCACATTTATATTCTTGGTAGAACGCGTTGTGGTAAAACTAGATCACAGAGAAGCTATATCTTTCTTAGTGTCTAGTAGTTGGATATGAAAAATATTTTAAAAAGCCATGAGAACCCCTTCAATAGTTACATTTTTTAGAAATTCTCTAAAATTATAAGAGTGTAGAATTTTCACGTGAATCCTAACACCCAGTTGTGCCTAGGTAGGTGAGAAAATAGTAAAAATTACTTTAAGGATATTTGTTACCTGTAAGAATTTATGAAATAAAACGGGCAGGAACGTTTAATGCCAATCTGGACAGGAGGTTATGTGCTTCAAGAGGTTTTTAATAAAGGCTTTCTTGGATATTTATATTGAAATCTTCACTCACATTTTCTTCTTATAAATTATTTATATATGATAATAGCATTGCCAAATAGAATCACCATATTTGTGTTTCCAAAAATCTCTAATATGAATTAAAGTATAATAACTATATTCAATTATGTATAGAAAAGTAAAATATGGGGAGTGAGTTACCCTACATTTTTCTACCTGCCGTTCTGAGCTTGTTCTTCTGTCTACTAAGGCAGAAATTTACTTTCAAGGCGGTCTCGCTGAGAGCAACTAAGAGATAATTGCATTTTTTCCATAAGCCTGTTTTCCCTAATAATCGATACCCTAATTTCCTCACGAAATCTTATCTCCTATATCCCGCTTGTTTAAAATCCAACCAGCAATACAGCCTTATGGTAAATGTTTGAACTCCCTGTTTGGAGAGTTTTATTGAAAATGAGACGCAAATTTCTTCGATTCTTCATCAATCATACATTGATGAAGCTAAAACATGGTCTACTTAAAAATTTATATATACTTAATATTGATATTTTTATCAAATATATCAAAATAAAATCATTGTAAAATATAAT
>KZ806866.1:25752-44726 GCA_000696205.2 Oncopeltus fasciatus
AGTACCCATATATATATATATTCAAAAATCTAATTAAATTACCAAGTCATCTTATGGTTTAATGATAATTAAGATCTTTATCTTTTAAATTATTTTTCTTTCTGCTTTAGGTTATAACTATAACTCCTAATTCTGCGATCCTACTGTTAGACTGAATATATTTCCTAATAATTAATTAATAAATATATGTTAATTTTTGTCCTATATTAATATAAAGTATGTTCGTGTGATCACAAAAATGCATTTAATCATACTTAGTGTTTAAAGTAGAGACACCTAACCAAACCATATTTGTTACTTCACAAATTCACTGCTAAGAAATCCCAAATTTTATCTAATTTGGTTATATTGTTTAAAAGAAAATTCACATAAGAAATGTAGTACAGGTTTACATTTCTGGCTCATTTACTTAGAACTGAAGTATTGTAATCGAGCTAAAAAAAAAAATAAATAAAAATAAAAAAAATAAGAAAAAGTATTTTGGCCAATTTATTGAATTTCACATTTTGTGTTTTCATATTTTTCTTTGTGCTTTCATCGGACATATTGAAAATATAAGGTTTACGTGGGAGTCTAAGTAAATGATTTTACCTAATTAAGCAAGTTTTTTGCTTTCAACTAATCAACATTCGTAAAATTATAAAAAGGACATACAATAAAAGTTTGCACTTGCTCATTGAAGGTTTCCAAATTCATATGAACGTTTCAGTACGACTCTAGCTCATTGTTAACAGTAAAAACATTTATGACGATCAGAAGGCATCTCTTCAGGTTCGGGATTTTATGTCTCAGATACTTGAGTCTGAGTTTAAATAAATGTTTTTGCCCTCACAATTTCCTTTGCGTCCTTAAGTCCATTCTTTTATGTAAGTCAAATGTATGCTTTGAAAATAATGTATGCTATGATCTAATGATTCTGAGTAATTATGGTAATACTGCTTAGACGAAGACGTCTGACACGTTAGTCGGAGAAAGACATTTGCCCCTAGATGTCCGAAAAAGGGGACTCAATTGCATCCTCCGTTGGTCGTTCTTCATGATTCCGTGAAGAGAGGCATGGAGGAGTTGCCGGATGTGAGCAGAATACTTGATACAAGGAAGATAAAAATTCAATATACTTAAAATTTTATGCATTTCTTTGTAAGTCAGTAGACTGCTAAGGGAACTCTTTGATTGCTTGAACGAACTTGTTCATTGGAGAAAGTCCAGATGGTTTGTTTTTTGACTGATATGTCTTCATCATACGAATGAATTCGTGATATATCCTCCGCGTACTGATATATAGAAGTCTTGAGGTGTCATCAACATCCTCAGTTGCGAAAGACAGAAGCCACAGGTCTAGTATCGACTGAGAATGAGAGGCCACGAATTGCTGTGAGGGCGACTTCGGTAACTGTGGGTGCTGTTTTGACTAAATGAACTTCACCAATAAATATTCGAATAGAGTGGAATACTACCGCTGCTTCCAGCACATACAAGTATTCCGAAAACTGTGTTCACCGCCTTAACCTCCACAGTTTGATGCACTTCATGTATACTGTCTAGTATTTCTTCAGTATGTCCATTGTAAAGAAGATTCCCCCGTTGCAGATAAATCGGCATCATCAGGATCTCCTCTGATGCCAAAGAAGTTGTGACGGACGTTTCACCAGACACATGTTTGCCTACAAGAAGTTACATGATATGCGTATTCGTTTATATTTGTAATTATAAGCGCCTTTAAAGCTTCGCAGGCACTAGCGAGAGGAGTAATGTCGCTAACAGTATTCCCAATGACTTGAAATCTAGGTGCAAATACCTTTATGCATTATAAAAACATGGCTCCCGAGTCCGTATTCCTTGCACATACTACGTATGCGAGAAGCAGGCTTTAAGATGCACTAGTTCAATAAAGATTTCTCCGTAAAGCCTCCTCATGCCCCTCAGTTAACCGCCCTCATATTTCCGCTGCAAACTCTTGTCACCCTAAGATATATTGTGCCCAGCCGAGCCGCAATCCAATTAAGCAGTTTCAGCCCACTCGCCCAACCAGAAAGCCTGTGAAAAATAAGAAAAAAAAAAAAAAAAAACGCGCACTAAACATTTATTGCCCAATGTTATTTAAAATATACGGAATACGTCTTCTTTCATTTATAGTCGAGTCCATTATGACAATTAGTCTAAGACACGCTACTACAGCTACTCAAGAGGCAAATTCAATGAAGAAATATAACTTGGCAAACTTCAATATTAGTCTTATCTTTCAGCTGTAGGGCACCTTTGTGTAAGTGGACTCTTCATTTCCTCTCATATTTCAGAGAGAGTAAATTTATAAATTAAGCTTGTTTCTTGTTGTCCATGGTAATCATCTCTAATTAAGAGATAGTCAAGCAACCTTTAACTAACAGGTAGAACTCCAAACATTTCTAACTTCTCTTTATTTTTTAATTTAGTTTATTTGGAAAATATCATCTGTTCCCTTTTTTTATTTTTATTTTTTGTTTTTTTTGCAAACATACCCCATTAAAAGATATAAATTTGTAAAAAGTACAGTTAAATATACAAAAATAAAACTTTTAATAAATAGTTAGTAAAATATTGCAGTATTTAAACATTTTTATGAATTAGATTTTAATAATATTTTAAAATAAAAACTTATGAAGGCTAAACCATCAAATTCTTTCCAGACTGATTTTTTAAACTGCTCTAAAGGAGCACTTAAGACATTTAAGGGCAAGTGCAGGTTGAAAAGGTACTATGAATTCCTTAATTTTAAAAAGTTTTGTTAGATTCAAGGTTTTCTCGTACGGAGTATAACAAGGTTTTCTCGTGCAGTAATATAATTGTAATAATAAATTGTAAAGCAGCTGCTTTTCTGCTATAAAGCTATATTCTATAGATATTCAACAAGAGCAAAGACATAATTATAATTTATGCAGGAAGCGGGATGATATTTAAAAATCTTTAAGAAAACAGAGGATACTTATCAGTTAACAGAAAGCACTGATCAGGCAGATATTAATCGAGTTAAAAAGAAAAATCACTTTATTAATTAATGAAAATAAGAATACTATACACAAATAGCAAAATGTAATTACTAATTACTCAGGTTTATCTTGAGTGTTAGCCCGGAATTGGACTATATCACGTGAAGAAGCATGCAGAAGTGGTCGTCTCCGGCCGTTGTCCACCACACAAGGACAGCTATCTCGCAGTGTTCTCAGACAGCTCCTCAGAAGGTGTCTTAGGAGCACCCCTTCGCTATTTGGTAGTACCCCATTTCTTCTCAACGTGTTGAATATCAGCCCCAGCGTCAATCCATAAGACTGAAAGGAAGGCAACAGCTTCTCCAACTCGAGTCTGGATAAGTCCTATATTCGACCCATACGACCACTCATGTGCCTGCACGACTAATGTGACCAAACACGAACAATACCACTGTTGAGCGATACGACTAAGTAAGTAAGGAGCATTGCCCCATATTGCCCATGTATTGTTGACAAATTCAACTATGTCGGCTGGTTTCCACAGAACGCTTGGATTTTACAAGAATATCGATAAACTGTATTCAGGCTTGGAGACATTTTAACCCTATAGAAATCACAAGACAAAAATAATTTACATTAAAAGTAACCTTATTAAGTACCAAATAAGGTCATTACTGTTTTTAAAAACACTGATTCCTGTGGACTTTCTTCTGCAAAATATTAATGTATTACTTTTTGTACTATACATTACTGTTTTATTTTTACCAAATATAGATTATTAACCTTTATCAGTAGTCTGTATTTCTTTAGGGATAATAGGTTAGTTCTAAGGTTAGGTATAATCAGGTTATCTCGTAGTGATATACATTCGTTGTTATCATTCAAAATAACCTTTACTGTCCAATAAATTTGATTTCTAGTGATTCCTTACAAGATTCTTGACATATTTTATAGTTAACTCTCCACAAACTTACTTATTCTGTTATACAGACGAAAAGTTAGGCCGCTGTCTACGTGTCATCCTTTATTTCCATATTTACTATTATTACATTTTTTTTTCAAACAATTCAAAGGCTTCTATCCATTTTTAAGCGTTTTGTAACTTTGAATTTAAATATGTATCTTACATGTATTTTTCATAAGCTTAACAGTTGTCTTTTTTATATTTTGTACATCATATAATTGACATTAATATTTCGTACTTCTTCGTACTTAACATTTTTTTGTGACTAGCAATTCGTCATGTGAACGTCGAGACGATCCTGGCAGGCATACGAGTAGCCTCCTGGTTAAAAGTCTCGGTCTAAATTCGTCCGCTATCTTGCGTTTCATCTCGGGTCTTGAGGCGAACATATTAACTTCACTATACAAGAGGCAATAGACATTGCGGTCTGTTGTGCGGACATAGAAGCAGACGTTCACGGCCCTACCAGTTGAGAACAAGCCGACTCTACAAGTCTTAGATATGACAGTGCGGTTCTGTCACTAAACTTTCTCATATACTGCGGACACATTCTATACGGTACAGACCACTGGACTGCCCCTGAACTTTCTCATGTACAACGGATACATTCATAACAATATGAAATCCTAAATTGATTGCTCATAATCAATATTATGTCTCACACCCTTCATCACGATCTTCGTATCAAGACCCCACACGCTTCAATATAATCCAGAATGAACTCGCGGCCTCCTGATCCTTAAAGTCTACATTTTCTGGGAGTGAAGTTAATAGACCTTCTCTCTCTGCGTATTGACTTTCATTTATTTTTGTTTATATGCATACATTTATTTTTTTATTAATGTCATTAAATTATAAAATGTTTGTATTTGTAATAATGTTTAAAAAAGAGATATTTATATATATTTTTTTAATTGTTCCTGGTTTATGCCTATATCGCTAAACCTGCCAACAAAATATCTCGAACTTATTGAAGGAATCTCGTTCGTTATTCAACTCGACGTTCCCTGAAATATTTCTTCGCTGAACCAAAAATTGTATTTGACAAGGATATGACTGTTTTTTGCCAAGGATTGATATTGCAACAAATCCCAGACGCAATGAGTAAGAATGTAAGAATTCAGTAAAAGCAAAGGAATAGAAAGAACAAAAAATAAAACAATTCCTCAAAATAAAAAGGAGAGGTTATTCAGGGATTTGACCAGGGAACTGAAGAATTAAAACTGATACAGAAAATAATTTTTTTTTTAAACAATTAATGAGAGGGAATGGAATAAAAAAATCTATCTGTCCCAGCCAGGACACGAACCTGGATCTACAGGAGATCCAGGTAAATTTTCTACGTAAATTTTAAACAATTTCATTAATTATTTAAAATTTACATGGGATAATAAACCACAACCAAATAAATATTTATAAAGAAAAAATACAAAAGTAAATGACGAGAGTCGACAAATAGCTTGACAATGTCAGCTCCTTCGAGCTTTAGACGATGTATTCGTCTTTCACGTAGGTTAGGCTCTCGCTAGTGTGGTGGGAATTTAATAAGTTATTTAGCTCGTCCCGGTTGTGTAATGGAAGCATTCGGACCGGCAAGCAAGAGATCCAGGTTCGTGTCCTGGCTAGGAGAGATAGATTTATTTTATCCTATTCCCTCACATTAATTTTTTAAAATTTACGTGGGATAATAAACCACAACCAAATCAATATTTATAAAGAATAAATTTTGTTTTTAATTTTCGTCAACGTTTCGGCCTAAATATAAGGCCTTCGTCAGAGCTAAAATAGAGAGATGTCTATATTTTATGTAATACAATACATGAATAAATAAATTAGATGACAAAGCTCTTGTAAGTAACTATATAAAATGTATGAAGTCACATTATATTATGCAATATAAATTATATATTCTATATTTGAAAGCGAATTATTTTTTATAGTATAACTATAACTATACCGAAAATACATTAGAAAAAAAATACATTATAACGAAAGTTATGAACCAAATATGATGGAGATAGTCATCATCTCATTTTATTTATTTATTTGTAACTCTCAGGGCTGAAACATTGGCGAAAATGAAGAACATTTTTTTTTTAAATCTCAGTTTTAAATTCTCAGTAGCCAAACCGGGATTCCTGACTAACCTCTCCTCACTAGGCTCGACGGTCAACCAGTTAACTCCAAAATCAAAATTTAGACTTACATTATTCCAAACTTGTAAATTTGTAGGTCTAACCCTTGATATAAGATTAACTTGGGAACCTCAAATTAGAAAAATAAAAGATAAGTCTTGTAAAGTTCACATCACACTAAATAACTATGATTAATAAAGAATTTCCAATCACATAGTAAAGTCATTAAACTGACCGTTTAATAAACGGTAATAATAAAAAGAGATTAATAAATATTAATCATTAGTATTTATATATAATTAATTACTATTACTTTATAATATTATTAAAATTCATAATTATTTTGTTCAGAACTCATTTTAACTGTATATGCATGCTTTTTCGTACGTTCGCAGTTGCATCTACACATATTTTAGGCATGTTCACAGATATAAATAATTGCGACTTATATTATTAATTATATTTATTTGGCAATTGACACATTGCGTGTTGAAAGAATTTTTGAATAATTAAACTTGCATTTTTATTTTACAGAACTCAATTTTGTCCTGCGACTTAATCGTGAGTATAAATTACTGTCATTGCTTAAATTAAATTGTTTACTAAATTGCATGTTTTATTTACTCTCTATTTCAGCATAATTTTCTACAAAGAAAAAACCAAAAATACGGTCCGTTTTACAGGCCCAAATGGAAATAATAATTATCTCACCATCTATACTACGTCAGCAGTAATTAATGTAAACTAAAATTCACATAAAACAGTGAACATGTGAATGTGATATATATGTGTTTTATATATATTTTCATGTCAGACTCATTTAAAATAGTTATGACTTAGTAAGTTCAAATACAAATCTTTGCTAACTACGATGATACGGAATTCGCTAGGTTTACGCTGTTTCTACGTTACATAATTATATATGAATTATAAAATAGAGCCTCTATAAGGGCTTTATATGAAATGAATAACGATTGATTACTTAATGTAGAACATACACACAGAAGTTAGACATTTTGTAAATATAAATACATTAGTCCACTAACTGATTTGGCTCCACTAGACGTATAGTAGCAGCGATGGAGGAGGGAGAGAACAAGTTGGCTCTTGTCACACACAGTCCAATATTTGTCCTCTCAAAGATTTTGGGAGTTTTTCAAAGATTTTCCTCTGGAAATTATCAAATTATCAGAGAAATATCACTCTTGATAATTTCTATTTCTCTCTCAGTTTTTGTAGTATCCCTTCATCTGATATGTTTGATAATAATAAGGCTTTCTTATTATGATAATAAGAGTATACCTGTAACATTACTCGACACAATGTATTTGATGGATTTTTTTAATTTGACGGAAATTTTTATTTTTTTTAATTTGATGGAAATTTTTGTGCTTTTTAAAAAGAATTAAATTTTACTTGAACTTGAAGTAATGTGTATTGTGTAGTATTTCCATAACAGGGACATAATGTCATCTGGAAGTAACCAAGGCTGGCCCCGAAGAAGAAATACAATTTCCCGAAACGGCTGTATATTATTGTTGGATTAAAGGGTTATTAGTTTGTTGAAGTCATTCAACATTTATTTTTATATATTACATTATTTTCATTTATATTATATTCTGAAATTATCTTCCCTTTATTATNTCAAAAATTTTATATTACTTGTATTTATTAGCAGATAATTAAATATACGCATTTTATTAAATTGTATTTTTTGGTCCAACCTTGACCAAACCCCAACAAAAAAAATCAATTAAATTTTAATACAGTATAATCAAATTATAAAAGTAATTTTTTAACGCCCTACTAAATGAAAAACATTTAAATTAAAAAAAACTCTCTAAAAATAGACCACAAGTGATATTTTCTATCAAGCTGATAGTGATTAAAATCTGGCCTTGTGAAAGGAGGAGTAATAATACATTTAATAGACATATGCTCATTTAAAATGGATTTGTTTTAGATATAAATGCTGATGGCAAAAAAATTGACAGAGGAAAACAAAATTATTGGAACACTCGCGGCTATGATATATCGTAATAAAGAACAGGTGGGATGGAGAGTGCAGTAAACACACTGCAGTAAACATCTACCATTTGTAATTTTTTCTTTTTGTGTGTTTACTGCACTCTCCATCCCACCTGTTCTTGATTGCTAAATAATATATATATATAGTAATCAACATATATACATGAGTTGTCGAGCTGTCCAAATGAATAGTTTGAAGTATTTGTTGAAGTGGAATGAATAGTTGGAAAGTATTAAAATTATATTCCGTTTTAGTTTTAATATCTGATGTTTGTTAAACTAATATGGCTTATATTATAAAAGTATATTTCGAGATTTAGATGAATTAATAGATTAATAAGATAAAAAAAGTTAAGAAAATCAAGAAGAATCTTTAATTTATTGCTATTAGTGTTGCATTTGATTTTTCACATATAGAATTGACAATTCATAGGCGTATATAGCTCCTGTCTCGAAAAAAACTCTTAAGATCCTACAAGACATATACGTAGAAAGAAGCGTTCAGGTTAAAATAAGAACTAACTTCGATTTTCTCAAGAGAGCTTGATCACATGCTTTCAACATATTTATTCTAATTTTTTATGTTAGGTTTGCAAGGAATTCTACTAATACATGTATCTCCCTAGTAGGGCATCTCAGGGTGTTCCAAGATGAACACTTATGCCATCACATTTACACAACTCTCCAGAAAGAGAACATTTCCCTTAAGCTGGTATATGCACCACTCATTTTTACAAGTTATTTACTGTATTTTCTTGCGATTGTTCGGTATAGGATATTATATGGGGACCGTACAAGCACCCACCTACTCGCGTCCGGTTGGCAAATAGCTCCCTTGGCGCGTCTGCCAGGTCTAGCGCGAACTTGGCGTTGTTTCATCTGAGGTCTGCATTGCACTGTATCAAACTATTTCACCACCATTGTATTCAGAAGGGATCCAGGCGGATCCAGGAATACTTCCTCTCAGACATCATCCTTGAATCTAATATTTTATCTTTTAAAAAATTATATAACAATTATCTTTTATTTAATTATTTTATTTTAATTTCATCCACTTCAAGTAGTCATCAGTGAATTACTTTCTATCTGTCTTTGTTTAATTTTTTTTATACTTAAATTATAGAGAAAAACAGTCATGCAATAGGCTAGGAAAAATAAATTTCTCTCTCTCACCCTCTCTCTCGCTTAATAATTTAAAATAGACCTAAAATATGAAGAAGAGCAACCCCAGAGTGGAATCTTTTTTTTTTTTTTTTTTTTTTTTTTTTTTTTTTTTTTTTGCATGAGCGACAGTATCACCCCTTTAGGGCTCGGAGGAAAATCATACAAGTAACTGAGTAAATATTTTCTTCATAGTTTAAAGATTGGGTAAAGATGAAACATCCATCAGGCATGAGTTGCCTAATCTAAACAGATTTCCCACGTTTAATTGAAGTTGGGTATAAAAAAATAAATTTATTTTAATTTTCATAGAGAACAATGAGCAGTAAACTGGAAAAAATTAGTCAGGGTTTTGTCCAGGATCAGAAAAATAAAAAACCTCCAAAATTATTGGGTAAATATTTCATTGTTGCCAACGTTTCAGGGATGAAATAGGTTAAAAACTATTACACTTATAAAATTGGAATGAACAGACAGACATATAGTATGTTATATAACAGAAAAAGATTTACAAAATAAATTACTTTACAGATTAAATAGATTATTTTTAATTTGTAAAGTAATTTAATGTAAACTTCATTTACAGAATCAATAGATTCTGTCATATCAGACTAGTATCAATGATTCTGATCATATCAATCATCTCTGTCTGTTCATTTCAATCTACAATTCTAAAAGGGTAATTTAATGTACCATTAAATTACTAGTTCAGTCGAGACATTGGTAATAATAAAATAATTACCCAATAATTTTAGTATATTTCATATTTCTGATCATGGCCAACAGCCAGACTATTTTCTCCAGTATAATACACGTCGGTCTGCCAACATCCAACCAATGAGCATAAAAGGTAAACCACTAAAGCTAGCTCTAGACTGGCCGTAATGATAGATCGAGTGGGGGAAGCACTCGCCCATTAAAACGACTTACGTATTTATTTATTTCAATAATATTGGTTAAATTATCTCACACACACATTAGGTCGGTCACCAATGCATTTTTGCACACTTGGTTTGAATGGCAGTAGTTTAGAAAGTGTCCCATCCACATGCATTAATTGAAATGTGACCCTCAATCAGGTTTGTGCCTTTTCGAGAACGACACGATCGCATGAACTATACTCTAAGGCTCTACCCAGTTATGTTGTCTTCAAGGAATACGTCATCAAGAGAATTGAACGCTGACTCTCTGGTCAATAACCTGATAACCAGGGCCGCCTTGGATTCTCAGATAATTGTACTGTAAACGGATTGATAAAATAAAATAATTTGACATCAATATCGGTAAAAAATTTTGCAACTATGTTTACTACTACTACTCGTGAGTAATATAAATTTGTAACAGTCTTAAAGGTCTCATTCATGTCTAAAGTCTGTAGGTCTGACAATAAGTCCTAAAGCGCTTCTCCTTGATTATATAAGGTGGTGCTATAGGCTTTATTGGTTTTGTAATTCTTGTTTTTTAAGGCACTGGATCACTTGCTTTGTAAGCGGTTATTTACCTTATCAATTACTGTTTTTGATTGGTTTTGTGGTAACCGCAGCTCTACAGTGCTTAATATATTCGTTTCTCAGCCTAAGGTTTCTTGAGGTGAGCCGCTACCGATAGCATTGTACAGGTTGTGTTCAATGCCGTCACAGGTGGTCAGCAATATACGGGGATGTTCCTATAGGGATTGTGGTGGGGTGAAAGCAAAAGAGTTGCAGATGATAAGAAGTGTAACAAGAGATGTGTTTGCGGAAGAACTGAATATAGAAGGCAAGTCTTCGCTGGAGAATGCAGTAGAGTGTGTATAACATTCTTTAACAAAATATTTTCCACACTCACACTCACACACATATATATATTAAATTAAATCAGTATATATGTGTGTGTGGAAAAACTATTTTCTCAGTACCAGAGATTTAAATTTTCAAAGAATTATCGATCTGTCTCTGATAACGGCGTGTATTCTTTTGATTGATTCCTGAAAAATATATGATAAAAATGAGGTTAGGACGAAGGAGTGAAGTGGATGTCTGGAAAACTCTGGCACCCTTTCCTTGGCTTAGCACTGAATGAGTTCCTGATTCGTTCGGGAGAGGACAATCCACATTGATTAGGAGGATTTCATTTCGGCAAGCGGTTGTATGGAAGGGAGGGGGGTTGCTTCAAGAAAAGTTTACACTCTGGCTCCTTTCTTTCCAGGGGGTAAGGGAGGAAGGAGGATTTCCTATGGAAATTTCCCCTTCTTCAATAGGTTTGTTTGCTGACATTCTTCGTGCGGGTAGGGTCTACAATCCAAAACAAATATCTTTTGAGAGACGTGAATTGGGGCAATTTCTTAGTGAAGCATTCTCTTTGTATTGAAAATACAATCGACATAAATTACGCAATATTTTCATAAAACTTTATAATTATGAAGCACGACACTGACCTTTAAACGAATATTGCTTTTTTACAACTAGTTTAATGAAGAAGAAACGTACAATTTTAAAAATTTACGAAATATATGAAGAAACAAGTACTTATTAGTAATTATTTTAAAAATTGGAGATGTTCTTGATACCAAGTTTATTTACCGAATTTGAAACACAAATATTTATTTATTTGAAATAAAATAAACTAAACATTAAAAATTTTTCTACCATAAATAATTTCATGTTGTGTTTTTATCATTTTCCTACTTTGTAGAAAACTTCCCTAAGTTTACTCCCATTTTTCACAGTCAGAACATTCTCTAACAAAATGTCCCTAACGCCCTAGTTCTTGTTTTTTGTCCTTACAAAAATCCTAGCAATAGAAGTGGAAAGTAATAACATTTTGAAGATGAAAAAATGAGCAGGCACAGATTCTAGCCTCTCTCTAACTCAACCATCATCCACCTTCATATCTCCTCCGGCAGTGAGCTACACTACTATCAAACCTGCACAAAAATTGGCACACGCTTAACCCTCACTTACTCCTCTTACCAAAGTATAAAAATTCCTCCTACCACTCTTATACCTAAAAACCCTATTCAACCCATCCCTTTCCTATCCCCAGTCCTAAGGATCCTATCTTGGAGTAGTAATAAATAGATTTATTGAAAGAATGGAATTTCTATGGAGGTACGGAGTAATTAACCCACGGTAGGATACCTCGGTATCGCAATGTAATATGCAGCCATGATCATTAATTATATTCTTAACCTAATCCTACATACTGTCCATCTGATCCAGCAAAAATATATGATAGTCTCGACTTTTGTGTCACCTCTAGCCTTCATCACTTCTTTACAAAAATAATGACCTTCGAAGATTAATCTACTGAATACACACGCTTTATACAATAATTTATTTAGGAGTGCTAGACAGTGGCTAGCTTCTCTTTTCTATCTAATACGCTATTTTATTAAGTCCGAAGTAATTAACACATGTCATATTAATACAGTAAATAAGATTAAGTTAAACTAAATTACTTTTGTCGAACACCAGGACCGATGAAATTTAAGACTCACTTTCTTAGTCTGTTGATACTCAGACGGGATAGCAGATGGCCACCAATAAAAAAGTTTTATCTTCTTCTCTCTCTCGCCTACAAAATATTTTTCATGGCGAGTAATGTTATGAAGTGTCGGATTCTTCTAAGGATCTATAAGCTTGTCTGTCTGTACGATTGTAAAAATCCTCACATATAAGAAAGATGTATTCATGGATCTCATGGCTAAACATTGTCAAAGCTGTGTTGAAGCTTACTCAAAGACGGAGGGAGTTTCTAAGGGCCTCACAAACTGGGTAAAGTGGTTTTGAATCACGCCCTAAGCAGGTTTTTATCAAAATAAAACTCTACCATGGATGTTTAGTAAAGATTAAAGCATGAAGATGGTACTCTTTCATAACCCTAATTAATCTATTTGACTTCATTAAATATTTAAAAAAGTATATTATTTTCTTTTCAAATGATGGCTTTTCATTAGATTTACTTAAGAATAACTAATAACATTACAATTTCGTTTTATTCTAATATCAATTGAGTAATATGTCGTCGGTCTGAGGGACTTAGCCTTCAACAACATCAAACAGAAAAATAAATTACATTATTTATAAATTAGTTAATAAAAATCAATTAAATTACAAAACACGCAATTTTCAATTCGCATAGTCGATACTGATTGAATCATGTTTATGCGTGCATCAAGGTAATGATTGTGTCATTTTGGTCAAATATGTGTCACTGAAGGAAAACCGCTATTAATCGTATTGGGTGAAGGTCCTAATGTATGTTCCTGATATTGGACAGATATTGTCTGACCTAGAACGCTAATAAGGCTGACTAAATGGAGTAAATACGTAACAATCCAGCATTTACAAACATTCTCACTATAATGTTATGGACGAATATTTACAAAAATAGAAGACATAAGAGGGTAATGAAATATATAAAAACTCTAACAATAACATGAGCACATGAACACAGGAAAATTCGTCAACATTACCGTTCTTCAAAGTAGACTCAAGAGAACGTTTGAAACACAGTGTGTGATGTTGGAAACGTATTCAAACTTTATGGAGAAGTATATTAGTAGGAAATAGACCATGTAAATAAAATAAGGAACTTTAAAAAGCCAAGTAAGTTGTGAAAATAAGGGCAATGTTAGTGTCCATCTTAGGCAGCAAAACCTCTATCGCAAAGTATCTAAAGAAAACAACAACAACCAAACGAGCAGAGCAAAGGTCAAGCTGTACAATGAGCATGTATTTACCCAAACACATTATAAAGAAGGATACAGAGACTTGAAGTCACCACAGCCATTATAAATGTATGATTTACACAGAAGCTGGGAGAACACTTCTGAGGATGTAGGCTGCTCTCATCCCCTACAGGTTACCTATCTGAGGAGGCAAATCGCGTGCAGAGTTAGGTCCACGCCAGCGAGACACGTATTTTGCTCAGAGTGGACGTGCCTCCACTCGTAACTGCTGGATTAGGACAGCTAACAGAGATCAGCGAGCTCAAGTTTACTCCTTATCAGTCCTTATCTCGTGAGCAAGCTATTGTCGTCCTATTGATTGGCGTTTTTCTAACAGTGCTTACGGTGTGCGTCTATCTGTGGCTATTCATTAGTGGCAAGTGCTGGAGTCCTACAATGGCAAGATTACTGCCACGAGGTACGCTCCTTATTTAGTGTTCACTTGAGACTTACTTCACATTCTGCGCATTAATCTACACAAACATGTGTTATGATTTTACAGAAACATGCATAGGTTTCTTTGCTCGTCGAAGGAATGAAGGAGCACTAATACTTTATTTGCCAGATATATAAGTTCGTTACCACATAAATTTATAACTAATATTTTATTATCAGTTTCCAAGCTTTACCCAATTTTCTTTTTAATTTATCACTCAGTATAACCTTACGCATCTTAGCGCTCTGAATTAATAGGTTAGAACAATTATATAACTATAAAAAATCATTCAAAGAGAAATGCATATGAATACAAGAATGATGATCTTATATAAAACTAAAGAAATTATTTTGCACAAGAAATCTGGCAAATAAATAAAAAGAAACTGAAACCTCGTATTTTTAAAATTAAAACATTTACCAACTGAAGTTTATTAATTTTTTGCCTTCTTTACTCCCTTTCAAACTAAAAAAACATTTTTTTAAATATGAAAATATAGCTGTAGGTGATGAAATCAAAATCTAGTTCGCGACACAAATCAATTGATTTAGATTGATTTTTGTTTCCTGAATTCAAGTAAAAAGTTATTGTTGTGTGTTTTTATGTCTCAATGGATCCATATTCAATTTTGAGCGTCTTCGGTTGAGAAAACATATCCCATTACGCAATAGCCTCTTGGCTCAGATTTAGCTGTAAACTATAAACGCTGTAAACATATAGAACACAATTTATATTCATGTCTTGGCAATTATGACAAATAGTAAAATTGAGCGATTTTTGATTATGTTATATATTTCATTAACCTTCAGTCACAATTTTTAATTAAACAACAAGTTATTTGTCTTTTAGCTTCAACATGATTACTAAAAAGTAAATTCTATATACCAGTAAGGTAGATAGATTAGCGTAATTTCGGCCCAATATTAATATTATTAACGAAATATTTTCTATTCCAGAAACCAGTAAAAAGTATATAGGCAAGGAAGAGGTTAAATTGAAACTGAAAATTTTGTTAGCAATCTTCTATCGGTTCAGAAGTAAAAATTTCTTCCTTACCTTAATGAAAACGAAGCAAGTGTAACTATTTTTAATTTAAAAAAAAGTTATTTATAAATATTNTGAAGTACTTTTCAATGACAAGAAGCACAAGTTCTGACATACTCTTACGTTTTTAAACATAGGTGTGTCTCCTCACAATTGTCCTCCCAAGAGCTTATTGTTAACTTGTTTTGGAGTTAAATCGCCAGTACCATACACGAGCTTCGCTACAATCCTGCGATGTTTTGCTTAATTCTGTCATTTCAAGGGGCTAAAAATACTGTATGACAAAGTTCAAAAATTTTATATTACTTGTATTTATTAGCAGATAATTAAATATACGCATTTTATTAAATTGTATTTTTTGGTCCAACCTTGACCAACTCCGACGAATTCCCTAGTAATAATCTCCATGGTCAAAAACTCAACATTTAAAGCTTAAAACAACAATAGTTTTCTTGGGAAAAACATTTAAATTAAAAAAAACTCTCTAAAAATAGACCACAAGTGATATTTTCTATCAAGCTGATAGTGATTAAAATCTGGCCTTGTGAAAGGAGGAGTAATAATACATTTAATAGACATATGCTCATTTAAAATGGATTTGTTTTAGATATAAATGNAAAATTTTATATTACTTGTATTTATTAGCAGATAATTAAATATACGCATTTTATTAAATTGTATTTTTTGGTCCAACCTTGACCAAACCCCAACAAAAAAAATCAATTAAATTTTAATACAGTATAATCAAATTATAAAAGTAATTTTTTAACGCCCTACTAAATGAAAAACATTTAAATTAAAAAAAACTCTCTAAAAATAGACCACAAGTGATATTTTCTATCAAGCTGATAGTGATTAAAATCTGGCCTTGTGAAAGGAGGAGTAATAATACATTTAATAGACATATGCTCATTTAAAATGGATTTGTTTTAGATATAAATGCTGATGGCAAAAAAATTGACAGAGGAAAACAAAATTATTTTAAATTAATTTGTTTATATTTATTTATTTATTTGTTATCTAATTTCTATTTATTTATAGTTATTATTTTGTTTTCCTACTCTGTCAGTAATATCCTGCTATACTAGAGAGCAATGTCTTAAAATATTTCAGAGGAACAATTATAACTCTTTAAGGCGAAGGATACTTCCCATGCAGCCAATAAAAGAAGCCAAAACTTAAAAGCAGTAATTCAGTACTAATTACCTGGGCTTAGGTTATAAGTAGTAGCCTACTCCTGTCACCTCTATATTCCCTCCTATGTCCAGAGAAAAAAACCTCTTCTTATTTATAAACTAGGATTCTCTAATGGGGGATTATATTACTTGTGTACCTTCCATAACTCCTGTAAAAAATTTAAAGCTAAAAAGCTTTTCTCTCTTGTAATTCACTTATGATTGCATAATTTATAACCATGTAAATCTCAATATCATATATTGCAAAGAATGATTTATAATCATCATCAGTATTCACAAAATTCTAGAAAAGTAATTAAGTTTGTTAAATAGAAATTTATTAAATTATATTGTATTATTTCAAGTGCTAAAAAAATTGTACTGCCTTATAAGACATATCATGAATGAGAGTTATATAAGAAATATTTAAATATTCTAGATTTCCTCAATTTAATTGAAATATAAAATAATACTCATGAGATGAATTATAAGATTTCTTCTAACGGTTCTAGGTAGAATTAAGCCGGACTTAAAACAGGAAATCGTTTGCCCTGGAAGAGATTTGTACCCGAAGCGTTAGGCTCGGCAATTGTAAACAGATTCTGTTTAGAGGCTAAGCTTGTACTACAAAAATTCCAGTCCCATATTAATTGAAACATTTAATAATCCCCACGGCTTTATTCAGCTCCTAAGAAAATTAATTTATTTGGTTACCAAAGCTATTTAATCTGCTTTTAAAAATAATTTAACTATCTTATTTTAGTGAAAATTTTTAGTTGTTAAAGTAATCTATTGATAAAGAATTTTTTTATATATATACTTTTAAATTTTTCTATTATGATTCGATATTTTTCTCCAATCTCCAGCCATTAATAATAGATGGCAGATAATAAACTCGGGATATTTTTTACACCCAATTAATTTCACATAAAGCAAAAATTCTCCTTATAAAAGGAGTTTAAAATTTTTCTAAAACCGGTATCCCACGGAATTTCTTTTAAGCCGCTTTATCACGTTTGGAGGCACTACCTCGTTCAAGATGGAGTATCTTATTTTGTAATATCTGGATAAAGCTTGAGTTTCATGAGATTTCCAGTTCTTTTACAATTCCTCAACATTTCCAAGTACAATAAATGTATTCAGTACTCTTTGCTCAACATATCTAAGTTCTAATTTTGTTGGCTATTTAAAAAATGATCTTTAAACTCTTTGTTATAAGGTAATAAAAGTTAAATTGTATAAAGCTAGCAGTATATGCTTTCTGTTTTTATTTTAAATTTAATGTTTTCGATCGTGAATGTCTTTTTATTGCAAAACTTTAAGGGAATACATTTTTGGCTAAAATCGGATAAGAGAAAGGAAAGGTATAGAAGAAAACGAAAATGTTGCAATATCTTCGTTGTTAAGGGAATTACGAAAATTTGTAGAGAACAAAGTTGGCGTTAAGTGAGATTTTCTAACATTTATTTCCTATGGGATTTTGATAAAAAGCGCTAGACTTGTGTTAGTAGTGATTTGCGAATGTAACTAGGTGCTTGAGCATTTCCACCAAACTTCCCTGAGGAGGTAAGGCAGTGACCCTCTCTGGCTGAAATATCTCTACTTCATATCCACCTTTGGCAAAGCAGTAGAAATCATCCTGTAATACGCAGTCCCAGCGTATTCTGTTACTTTTTCACCTTGAACACTGTCAAGTAACAGAAGTTCCCCTAAGGAAATATGAAGGAATGAAGACTGCGTGCGAACTCAAATGTAGGAAAATGCTTGAAGCCTGAACCAGGACCACCTAAACCACGGCTAGCGAACTTTCTTCCTCGTTCTGTTCAAGCTTTTTATCCTGTCTCCTTCCCCATTAAGTTTTTACTGGGCTCCAGGGAACGTCCTCTAGGTCAACTCCTCAAACAAATATCATTCCTTTACATCCTATTCCAGATATTTGCTCGGCTAAATGATTTCTAGATTGTTTCCATAGGCAGTGTTTTCCATTTGATATGCTTTACGTTTATTTTTAATTTTTTTTTTAACAAGAAAGTAGAAATTTTGGTTCAATATTAGCTATATCAAGAAATATTACTTTCAGTAAAATTTACTTCCTTTCTAATTTTTTTTTCTAGAGAATTTTTTTTTATGTAGCTGAAGGAGCTAAATATTTACGTTACGAAAGTAATTGAAATTATTCAAGCCATTGAAGTACTTTTCAATGACAAGAAGCACAAGTTCTGACATACTCTTACGTTTTTAAACATAGGTGTAAAAGGCTTCGTAATTTATGACTAGATAAATTACGTGTTATACTAATGCATTTTCTTATATTTATTTGGAAGCATGTATATATATATATATATATATATATA
>KZ806866.1:45019-56904 GCA_000696205.2 Oncopeltus fasciatus
TATATATAATATATAAACACACATATATAACACCATATAGTATCGTTCATCTAAATGTGTCACAGTAACTCCTGGAACAACAAACGTCGACTGTAAAAGCAAGCGTCGTTTCTAAACTACATAACATAGTTTAGTTGGAACAATTTCAAATCGTTGTCTGCTACACAATGGCTTCCGGAAGAACGGCCAGTCGCCGTCATGATGTGAAGATGTCGGCAGGGGTCGCAGATGACAGACTCCTCCCTTAACCTGACGTCCCAAGCTGCCCCATAAGCCCGACACGAGGCTCTCAGAAGGCAGTCGCTCCACCCGACTATAAGAGAGAGGACTGATAGTGACCACCCCTGAAGCTCAAGCATGCCGAAAAAGCAAAGAGTTCGCCAAATGGACATCTACGAGCTTCTTCGAATGTTTTACCACCTTATAGAATAAAGACACCGTATTCTCTTAATTAAATTAGGCAAGTGCAGAATGACATTTCTTCTGTATATAAAATACCATAAACGAGGAAGTTCGGACGAAATTTCACGGTTTTTATTACGTATTTCACCCCTGAAACCACGGTTGAATATTATATTATAGTAAATCAATAATAAAAGTTAAACTAAACAATGTTTTTAAAAGTTCATTATAATGAACTGTCAAACATTCGTGTGGCAAACAAGTTAAAATTCGCCCTAATATATCATCTAGCTCCATGCATTTATTTATAAATATCCATAAACAATCTAATGTACTGATTATCAGGCAATACTCATCATTGAGGCCAATTTCTGCTTTGACTGAAGTGACGTACAAAAGCCCTATTGAAGCTCAACTATGCGGGCTTCAAATCCCCAGTTTCCACGACTCGCAGGATTTCAGTTTTGTCAAAATATTCTAGGTTATTATTCTCTTTGTGAACATATTTTGTTTAATATGTTGCTCGGGCTTTATATATATAGAAACAAAAATAATATTCAATAAATTTTATTTGATTTCCTATACATAAATCACCTATAATATTTGAAATATCTTTAGGTCATTAAAAAAAAAAAAAAGTATTTTTAGTCTACTTTACAACCACTTAGAATGGTTTTAAATATGACAAAAGTCGAATAAAGTTTGGTAAATCCGTCAATTAATGTTGTGATTTTCCTAAATAATGATGTATTTTCGAAATATTTATAACAATCAAATTTTGTGTTTCAGCTTAACCAATATACTTTGTTCGTTAAACAAAAATGTGAAAGTAATAAAATAAATCATTTAATACATAGCTTAATAAATCAAATATGTAACAATATTTAAAATATCATGTTATTTTGAGTTAAAATAAAAATATGGTTTAAGGACTAAGTAAAGTTTATTTAAAGTGGGTTTTATCTTATTGATGGCCTATTCTAATGGGACTCCTCTGATTAACTGGACATATTTGTCAACAATCTCTCAAGATTTAAGAAGTGTTAGGTTGAGTTTGTTGGACAGATGGAAACGGTACGGCAGAAATATATTCTTTTGGCGGAGAGGAAAAATCTAAGCGGCTTATCAGGAATCCTTACCGCCTCTTCCGTCTTCCTCATACTCCAAGCCAGCTTTCCTTCATTAACAGGACAATAGCAAATGTTTCCTCTAACCAGACGGAATTGTATTTATTATTTTTCTATTAAGAGGAAGTAAGATCTAATAGCTCTCTCCTCTGATTTCAAGTGTACGCCAACTACAAACTAACCAATCACATGAAGAAGTCTGAATATATCGAGGACATGTCATGCGAACACTTCAAAACCAGACTAATAGAATTCTGAAAATCAACGTTGAAGGTCGGCTACCTTAGAACAAGAAAACGTCTACATAAAAACTCAAACATCAAACTTAAAAGGAAAATGTGAAAAGAAAATTATTTAATTATGCCACTTGAAAAACAGATCCAATGATACTATTTTTACAAAAAATCTAAATTTTAAAATTAGAGAATAATCATAAATTCGAGGACGTTTTTATACCCAGTGACAAAGTAGATCTCTTTAGGTACTCCAAAGACCTGATTTAGATAAAATCAATGAAGAAAAAAAAGTATGAAACTTGTACGATAATCTTGACTTGGTTGTTATGTACGGACGAGTAAGTGGAAATGTTCCGGATGAGTTTACGTGTAAATGGTAATGCTGCAATCATGTACAATAGAGAGAATATTTCATCAAACAGCCATGGCGTGGGAATAAATGTCAACGAGGTCCAAGAAATAGATTCTATCGATCTTTTTCGTAAATATAATAAATAATACCTTAAAATTTAAACTAAAATCATTTATACAAGAAATTCACAGGAAACCAGAAATATTATTATGGTTCCCTGTGCATTTCTAGTAGAAAATTTAGCGTGAGATTACATACCACAATTAATGTCATTATTTAAAAAATCAATTATGTCACTCATTAAGAAGTCAAAATAAATGACAGTTTCACGATATGATTTAAGATCAGTTTGATAATGATGAATGTACCTACTCTTTAATACTATTGAAACCATTTATAGGTTAAATATTTAAAGGATTAAAGAAAGATTTAATAGAGGTAATGGAGAAAAAATAATATTTCTCCCATACGAAAATTATGTATATATACATACTAAGATGAAGACCATTGGTAAAACAGCGAAGAATAATTTTTATTCCTAATTTTTCAAGGTAAATGATTAGCATTTGTCCAATTATTCTTTATTACTCAGTCATCCTTAAGGACCATTTATTATTATTATTATTATTTGAGATATTTATCCGACAGTGGTTTCTTTGTAGTCGAGCATTTTAATGCTTGATTAAAATAAAATTTAACCCGCTACGTAACTCGCCCATTATTATCCTGTGTGCCATTAATAGGGCCCCAGCCGAAATTCCACAAATATAGGACAGTATCATGCAATAAAATTATCAAAAAAGTTGCAAAATATTTCTCGCAGAAATTTACTCATTGTCACAAGCCTTCTTTCATACGAGATCGCTATTTACCATGAAATTTTAATATTATACATTAAATAATATACATTGTAGTGTACAACAACAAAATTCTGACTAAAATTGGTCGAATAATCTCTACAGGTGTCAACCTAAATACGTCTTGCACAGATCTTATTTTAGGTTAAGATTAAATTTATAAGAAAATTTTATCTTTGAAATATTAAAGACGAAAGACGCTAGAGCGCTTACAGAAATACACATGTATATATATATATGAATTTTTTTTTATAGTNATATATATATATATTTCTCCTTTATTTTAATGTATGAAACCAAATTCGGTTAATTTCTGTAAACTATAAATAGAGTTCGTTAAAAGCAGAAATATATTTTTTGGAGGATGGGATGCTTTAAAAGGAGAGAGAGTGAAAGAGAGAGGGTGAGGAACAGAAAGAAAGAGAGAGAAGAGAGAGGAAGAGAGACAAATGACCAAGATTTGTAATCCAAAAATTTATAATATAACTATTACTATAAGGATTATTTGAAGTGAGCTTATATTAAGGTTAAGACCCTGACGACCTTTAATACCATTTTTGTGAAAAACGTTGTTTGCTACGGCTTATAAAGGACACCGTTATACTTCCATTTAATGTCCGAATTTACTTACTATAATAATAAAAAAACACATTCTGTAAGAAATGATTATATGTCCTTTATTTTCTAGTAGCATACATAACTTGTTCTATCAAGGAAGTAAGTAACATGATTATAAAGAAGAATAAGAATAATATATATTATTTTCAATATTCAGGCATGTAGTTGAGAATTTCCTTCTAAAATTCTGTTAAAAGCGACAGGTAGGCAGATGGCTAAATAAAATGTTCCCTTCTTCTTCTCTTGATAATATCCTTTTATTACTTTCTCGGACAAATAAGTCGAGAAAACCCTGTAGTTTGCTGAAGTGGCGATAAAATTCCAGACTCTTTATATTGAGGTCTGGCTATTGGGAATAATGTTCTTGTCCGTCCTTTTATATATTTTATCTACTATCAGTTTGCTGAACTACATAAATATATAAAATAATAACTTTTTCTTATCAATATTTTCCTTCATCTACGATAAGCACCCAATCCAAATATACTGAAAATTATTAAAGTCCTTATTGTGGAATTTTTGTGATTTCATGGACGTTATGGAAATAATAAAATAATACACCATGAATTTGAATGATAAGTTTTATCACTAACAGAATAACGAACCATATTTTAAAAACCGAATTTAGTTTGAGTAAAACTATTTCGCTGGGATATTGTAACTTCTGAGTGCTATTTTATGAGAATATGTAAAAGGGACTTTGTCTATAGTATCCAAACATCACGTTGGATATGAAATATTTAGCAGAATGAAGGAAAGATAAAATTTGGTAGGATAAATTCTAAGGGGAACCAATAAAAGTATAAATAGTATTTATTTAATTTCAAATGACTTTATTGTAAAGCAATCTACAACAAAGATATATAAATATATATATGTGTGTGAGTGTGTGTGTGTGTGAGTATTACATAATACATAAGTTCACCCATACTTGAAAGTATAAGTTGCTTAATTTTTTAAGATCTTCGGTCATTAAAATAAAATGAAAATCACAAATCATAACATCATAATTTTTGCGTGAGTGCGTGTATATATATATATATATATAAAGTGATTAAGTGAATTGATGGTAAATTATGTTACTTTTTCGATTGGCTTTCTAGACCCAAGGGATCTTAGACAAGTAGACAGCCACCTCCTGTAGAACTTGTATGCGCTTGGCCAGAACTCAGAGATTTATAACTACCACACACACAGTGGGAAGCACGATCGAGTAGTTTAATGAGAAAGGATAAAATAATTATGTATTTTCATAAAAAGGCTTAGCAAAGCTAATCTAACATATGAAAAATATTTTCATTGAAGGAAGGTTAAATAATTATCACTAAATAAGCAGATCTATTATTTGTTTTAGTATTGAATTGTAAAGAAACCAATATTAAATTCCATTTTAGCATCAAATTTGACATCGATTAGAGAAGGTATATCAAAAATAACAAAAGGAGTAAAAAATAGTTTTTAATCCCACTATTGTGACCTGCCCTCTGTGCTGTCAGCACAATTAGCCTTTTTCGGCATCTTTCCCCAGTATAATTCTGATACTAACGAAAAATGGTACAATTGGTGAATGGTAAAAATAAATGAATCCAATGTTCATTTTCCAGCTGACAAAATATTTTCTCGACTTATAATTCATTAAACTTCCAGTAGCACTTTAAAATGACATCCATTATTTGTAGGGAGATTTTTCATTTTGATTTAACTAATTTATCTCGGAATAAGAAAAAAAAAAATATAGAAGAGGAATTAATAAAGAAAAGAGACGGTTGAATCTTCTACGTAACTCCCGTTACTCCGTTTTGGGGCTGATAGTGAGCTGAAAGAGACTGATATGAAGGCGGAGAATAGACGACGATAAGGAGTGACGCGCCTGGACACTATCATCTTCTGTAGACAGAGCTGAGAACAAGCTGTCACAAGTCGGAACTCCTGTCTCGGCTTCATCTCGCGTCTTCATTTCCAATCCTACCAGCCTTGGAATATTAGTGGCCAATAACAATTAACTGATCATACCTTACTTGTAACTTGGGAAATTATCTTCTTACTATCCCTCATCTGAAGACTCATCTGTCACATGAAATAATTTAATAAAGTAACACTGCTTGCCGCAAATTAACTTAGAAATTTCAGAAGTAATATTTATAATTTTTTAGCGATTAGCAAAAGGAATCTGGTTTTAATTCTATCTATATTCTAATGAGTTTTTAAATGATACTGATGAAAACAAACAAATCATACTCGTATATTTAGAACCAGTTGTAACATAACTTTCAGTATTCTAAAAAAGACGGGTCTTTTAAAATATGTATGATTTATTCCTGCATGGACTTATCAGTACACTAGTCGACAGCTTTATAATATTATATTATCTCATAATCTGATGTAATATGTGTGTGAATGTATGCCTCAATGCGTGATGTACGTGTGTGTGTTTTTAAAAAAAATTACTTTTAATCATATTGTTATCCAATTACCATATTTTATTTTAATAAATAAAATTACATTTAATCATATTGTTATCCAATTTATTATATTTATTTTGAATGTTAAATTATATGTTATCTATTTGTTACTGTTAAGCTTCTCATGTTAGCTATTAAAAAAAAAGAAAAGAATAATGGTAAAAAAAATTAATTAAGAAAAAAGAATAGTGGTTTTAAAAAAATGGTTTAAAAAAATTAGTTAAAATAAAAATAAAAATAAAAAATGGTAACGTAGGCTTCGACGGTCATCAGATGTATTTACCTTTTCTTCTCTCGGGTTGGACCGTGTCAAGTTTATGATAGTTGCCGAGCTTTCNAAATAATTAAAAAGAAAATACTTTGTTATACAACATAACTATTATTTATTATCTAAAATTATTTATTCTCTATAGTGGAAGTGTATTTTATTTTGTCCTATATGTGTGTATATATGTACCAATACTCTTATTATCATTTATTGACACTCATTTTCTATTATGTCTCACCTTTCAATCAATAATTGCATTCCACAAGTTCTGCAGAGAGCCTGCGATCAGAACTACATCATCTGCTTCAACTAGGTCTCATACACTAACACCCAAGTATAGTTCTTTCTTTTCGGGTGTGTCATCTATAAAGTTAATGAATAGCCGGGGACTAAGGTCACATCTATGTTTACCGCCTGTATATGGGAAAATGCTCTAATTTGCAACCATGGAACGTCACCAAACCCATAGGATCTTAGTAGGCACATACTATATTATAGCACATTCGAGGGACATTTCTGCAGCAGGAGATTCTACAAATTTTGTCCCAAAACAAAGACAAATTCTGCTTTTTTTAAAATCAGAAAAAGGTAGGTGCGAACTCACTTTTTGTCCAAAGCATTTTTTGTAAGGTAGTAAAATGATTGTTTAGTATTTTTGTCAGAAAACAGCTTGTTCCTCTTTATTACTCTTAAGAGGAATTCAAAAAGTTCGTGTTTGCGATTTTAATATGTGGGCATCATCTGCAAAGAAAAAGTGATCCTTGTTCAGGTGCATAACATTTGTCATTTATGAATGTCAAAGCACCTCCTAATTTCAGTAATTCTGACAAAACAATCTACTATAATTCGACATTTCTTTCCACAGAAGGGAAATCTATTTTGTTGGCAAGCTCAAAGGGAAAAGAGGATTTTGTAATAAGCATATCATTGTTAATATAGAATTTTATGGTACCATCTTCTCCATGTGGCCCTGATATTTAAATACTTCTCTCCTCCACTCATGGTGATGAGTGTTCTTGTCGTCCCTGCCAGTCTTTGTATTGAACTCTTCCGTAACTGTTACTTCTCTATTCATAGTTCTGCTTTTATTACTGATCCTCTCCAGACCGATATAAAAATATTCCTTATCTATAATTTTTCCATCTTGAGATAAATATATTTACTGCTAGATGAGATAGATAGATACTGCTTTGTTTACATTAATAATAAGACCCCACTACTCTATTTAGAGATAATTCCATTCGTTGGGGAGTATTGTCTATAAAATATGATTGAGCGTAACGCAATTTAAGACTACGGCTCTACTGAACATTGTATGTGTGTTGTTCTACGAACTTAATGTCTCCAACTAGCCCAAAGAATGTGTAGAAAAATGAAGAGAGCGTGTAGTGAGGTTAGGAATGACATGGCAGAGTAAAGAAAGGAACAGAGCAGTAGAAATTATCTCTTGCTAGCATACTGCTGGTGCATGCTAACGAGGAAGCCGCTTGTAATTGGTGTGCTGAACTGTCTCCAGGCTGAGCGATCGCTGAAGCGAACCCTTCGGCTCCCATGCCATTTTGTACAAACATCAATGGTCATTACTCACATCAGTTCCACCTTCACTACTAATTGTTAAGTTATT
Organism: Oncopeltus fasciatus; assembly: GCA_000696205.2. Classification (NCBI taxonomy): domain Eukaryota; kingdom Metazoa; phylum Arthropoda; class Insecta; order Hemiptera; family Lygaeidae; genus Oncopeltus; species Oncopeltus fasciatus. Next base: position 52,966 of record KZ806866.1, read on the forward strand.
AAGGGCAAATTAACATTTTTTCTATGCGTAAGAATAAATACAATATTATAAAAAGGTTATAATATTTTATTTAAAAAAAAAAAATATTTCAAAATGTACTTATCAATTTATTGGCTGTTTATTCAACGTGAATTATTATTTTAAAATTTAAATTAATGAGTAAATTCACAATAATTGTCAATATATGTTTTTTTAAATATCATTTACAAAGTCCCTCCCTCCAAACAATTTTCTCGAGAAGAAATCTTTTCCTCTCTCTATACTAAGAAGTCATTATATTCAATTATTTAGTTTCAGGTAAACAAAATACCTATGGATTCCGCAAATAAATTCATTTATTTTAGGCAAGAGGTATAATAATGTAATTTTAGAAATAAAAACAGGATTTAGTGTATTAAAAACGAACAAATAATACAACACTGATAATACCCTCCAACCGTTATAAATAATAATTAACACAATTACTACTAAAAATATCGGTAATAATTCTCGGCATAAAGAAATAAAGCAGGTGAACAGCGCTTACCATTACATATCACGAATGCACTTAGCACCTATCACTTAACTTAGCCAAATGGCTTGATAACTGCTACTGATTTCACTGTTTTACTGTTTTAATGCTACAACTAGATTAGCTATAGAAGATTCTAGAGCCATAGGGAGATGGATAATTACTTAATAGAACTGTCACAAAAGTATAAATTACTATTGAATGATTTTTGTTGGGGTTCGGTCAAAGTAGATCCACAAACATACAAATTAAAAAAAAGTGTATTTTTTAAAAATTATCTGCATACGTTTCGGCTTATATTGTAAGCCATCTTATAAATTACTATTCTTTATAAACAGCTCAAGTAGGTTCTGCCACTTTTATATGTGGCATAAAATTAAAATGAAACTTTCCGCGATCATTAGACCGTGCAATTAATCTCTCTCATTATACTACTTGAGCTTTTCTACAAAACTATTTCTTGAACTTCTGAATAGACGACATCGTAATAGGAAAGTAGTGCTTTATATATAGACCATATGCCCATTCCATTGAGTAATAAATACTATAACATTATATATTAGAAAATATTAAAAGATAACATGGTTGATGGTTAGTTGGCAGTCTCGAATATCATGTGAGAATGGTCGGGGTTTCGGCCAGGAAGAAAAAATATACACCAAAATTTGGAGTAATATTTTTATTTATGCCAACTTTACCAATTTTATTTATTTTTTTTTTTGGCATAAATAAAAATATTACTCCAAATTTTGGTGTATATTTTTTCTTCCTGGCCGAAACCCCGACCATTCTCACATGATTAAAAGATAACTGTATCCTAACTCCTGGGTTCAGAAGAAGTCTTATTTTTAGTAGTAAGTTTAAAGATTTACTGTTTTGAATACAAACGACAAAAACGTGATTTTTAATATTGCATAAAGTAAATAAATATAATGTAAAAATATTAAATTTTTAAGGTGGACTAAAAAACCCTTAAAAATTTTGCTAATAATTGTGAAAATGTGGACGAATTCATTTGTATATATGTGATTGCGTCTAAACACTTAATTATACAACATTTGATACTCTTCCAGAGAAGGAATTATCCTTTCAGGAAGAACGTGGGAAACAACTTGGGTTTCAGGCAGACTGTTCCAACCCCACTACAGAGCACTAATCCTGAAAGACTTAGAGAGACCTCAATTTGGGAAGATCTCCCTAAGCCCTCTGCCCCTATCCGGCTTATTCAACATGGAGACCGTCTTAATTTTATTTCATTAGCACAATCAAGGTGCTTTCGAACCCAAATTAACCCCGGGACAACCTCGGCTAGCAGTCCCTGTTTGCTAAGTCAGTCTCCTACTAACATTTACTTTTACAGTACGTCTAAATGCCTTACTCCCGGCAAAATTTATTTTTAAATAAGAAAATTTAGTTCATTGTGAATGAATTTGTGTACATGCGTGAATAAGTGTGTATGTGTTCGTGTGGGTGTGATACCTTCATGTGTAAATGTCTGTTTGCTTCCATATGAGATTAGCTATTATTCTTCATGGAAAGGATTTCCATAGAAAGTGATTTGAACAACAAGGTCCCAACCTCTGAGTCCCATAGGGTATGCTGTGGAATATCAAGAGAAACTAAACTTTTGGACTTAAGGTGAGGAGTATTAAGTACAATACGATTTTTTAAAATTATATATAGAAGTCGGGATATGATTCCCATGCGTGGATAATTTTATGAGGGTTGCGTTTTTCACAAAGATGACATTCGAATTGTAATAGCGATTTACGAGAATAACAAAGTACAAAACGGTGGATATACTTTTTTCCTTCCACCCTCTCATAATTTCAGGATTTGTTTTCAAAGACACGTGAAATGTGAAGAATGTAAATATAAAATGCATATACACATATATTTGTATGCCTATCTAGGAGAGGACTATACATGTGGGAATTTAAGTTGAATTTCATTCATGTTCTAACTCTGCTAGTTTTTTACCCAATGCCATATCGTTTTTATTCAACTGCCGTATCTGAATAACACATACTGTGGGTCTTCAGAAGTATGCGATGTGATTTGAAAAATGTGCGTGCCCGCAATGTAGTAAACGAGAGTCCCGTCATCTGATTCCCCCAACCCACTAAGACCAACAGTCACGTAGCTCAAGTCACAATCAGGCTCCGTTCCGTCTTTATTTTCTTTTCAAGAGAAGTAGAGTATATACAAGATATTGATATTAAGATAATTTTAGAAAAAAATAATAAATTATTATTTTGAAAAAAAAAAGTTAGAAAACTGAATCAAGATGTCATCAATGTTACCAAGAAAATAATCAGCCCTAAAGACATACTATTAATATTGTATATAATAATATAATCTTATAAATTATACGTAAATAATTGATACGAAGCTATCATGTTTCCAGGGTACCATTTTTCTTTTTAAGTTAAAAAAATCCAATATATTAGCTTTTACTTTCGAAATTTCTTATTATTTTTGATAATTGTGTAAGAATAGGACAGAATGGGTAAAAGTAAATACATAAATACAGATAGATAAAATATATGATAGTAAAAATAATAGGGTTCCTTTGATTTACTGTTGGAAATTATCGAAACTTACATGATTAGGATTAGGATCAGGTTATAGGGCGATCATTATGCTTATTACGCCCTGACTGTTGGGGTTTATCTAGGGTTAAATCTGTTATCCATTCTTTTAAATGTTTTCCGTTCTTTAGTGCTTGTTTAAATTACGTTATATAGTACTTGGCGTGCAATAAGTTATATTCATACACACTTCTACCCACAGACATACACAAATATAGATACAAAACCATTTTAAAAGCAGAAATATAAATTATATAACTTAAAAATAACTTTAAAAAACTTGCATGATATATTATATAGTGAAGAATCCTTCATTACTAATTAATCTGTTTATTGTCCGTATTTGAAGTAAGAGTTGATTAGTGAAGTTAATATAAGATCCATCTATCTCTGTGATCCGAGAGCAGCTTATGGCTTTGTTTAAATACCAAGAAGAAATGATGTGTGACGAGGAGTGATTAGTGATAAGCTGGGCCGACCTAGGAAAAGCTGTACGGACAGAGAAGGAGATGGCTAAAGGCTGAGAGCTAATTACAGTGCCGGACACACATCAAAGAGCCATACTTGGCATGGCAGGAAGAGACCGAAAGCCAGCGCCCGCCCCCAACATTGTTAGCTCCGAGGGGATCAAGTAGGTCCCCTCCTCAGTAGAATCAGGGTTTACCATATCATGTTATCTCTTTCTCTCCCTTAACTCTCTAATGAGAGACTCCCTAGACTCTCCTTTTTTCAATAGGTTTTCAGCCTAAAGTTAACCTTCTCAAAATCATTCATCATTCATGTTCTTCAAAATAAAATATAAAAATGCAAAAAATTAAATAAAAAAAAATTAAATTA
>KZ806866.1:57048-78239 GCA_000696205.2 Oncopeltus fasciatus
GATTATCTGCCAACGTTTCGGCTTACATTGTAAGCCATCTTCAGGGCTGTAGAAATACAATGTCATGAGAATACAGTAATATTTGAAATTAGTATAATAGAGAATTATAATATAATGTGATATCAAGAGTATGAATGTAGAAAGCTATGTAAGACAATTAAAAGTTTATGAAAGCAATTTGAAAAAGAACCAATTTGAAAAAAAACATGCAAACAAACAACTTATTGACAAGAAAAAAATTGAAATATCATTAAAGCAGTAATTTGCCACACCTACCTATCATGAAGATGAGAGAGGACGTCCTGTCCCTAAGTTCACATTTCCATGACTAACATTATGAATTAGTAAATGGAAAGCGGCCTGTTACAAGAGAGGGCAATAAAAGGACAAAGGGAAAAAGGGAAGGGTATTATTGGGAATAAGTGACTTTGGAACTGGGAAAATAATTATTATTCTAATTTATTATATTACTGTATTCTCATGACATTGTGTGTCTACAGCCCTGAAGATGGCTGACAATGGAAGCCGAAACATTGGCAGATAATCCTTCATTAAAAAAATACATTTTTTTAATTTGTGTTTTTTTTTGGATCTACCTCGACCGAACCCCAACTAAAATCATTTTAGTATTATTCTCTTACCAGTATTCAAAAGTTGTCTGCGCAAATCAATGAATAGTATTTTTCTTCAACAATAAGCAAGTGAAATAAATGAATAATACAAATTTATAAATGCTGTTACTATCAGCTATAAAAAAAAAAAAAAATATGGAAATGCTATAACTATCAGCTTGCAACTGTGCTGTTATAAAGATTGCACTTAGCTTAAGAGTTTTCATTATCTTAGGTGGAACGTAGCACCATGGTATCTAGTTTCTCAAACAGCATATTGAGGGACATTACGAGACTGTAAAAACGTAAATGATAGCGTATTTCCAACATAGTTCTCTTATTCACAATTAACCAATTAAAACAATTGTTATCAAAGTCAGATAACGTTCTAAATTACTTTCATGAAATTTGTAATAAGATTGTCCCTTTTTCGACGAGATTTCTAATTTTATGTGATCAATTGTTCTCAAGGGCCGATAATAATAATTAAAGGATTGAATTTCTTTATCATTCGGATTGATTTATTAATTCACCTAGAGTTTTATTTTTTACAAGTGTGTTGAGATCTTTAGTTTTGTCCGCAGTTTCCTTCGTATCTTAATCGTCCTTAACCCAAACAGTTTATCAACTGAACCTCGTTCATATTTGCCCTATAAAAATGTTCTTCATTGTCGAAAATAAATTCGCTTTAGAATTATAAATAATAACCTGAAATTTAATAGATTTTATTAAAGCTAATCCTTTTAAAGTGGGATTTATACTTCTGCATACAAATTGTTAAAAATAAATAAAAGTTTAGGAATTTTTAGCTAATGTTTCCAATGCTCAGTACTCATTCTAAAGCAACATTGCCTAATTTGACAATTAATAAATATCTTGCTGATCTTAGAGGGAATGGTGGAATATCAAGTGCAGATAGATTGATAACCTTCCAGCCATTTCCAGTCGATTATCCGGAAAGGTGCGATACTGCGATACCGACTGGCTTGGAGAGCTAATTCAGTAGAAGGATTGTTTCATCGGAAAGCTGGGGACTGGAGCTGGACTGATCGGTTTCTGGAGACAATGGCTGGAGAGAAAGATGATGGCCACTCCTGGGAGCAGAGAGATGACTCTCATCATCAGGCATTATACCCCTGATTTCAGCCTTTATCTTTGCGGTTGTGCTGGAGTGCCTCGCCTTTTCGTTCTCGATCGATAATGAATCTGGCAACTGTACGTGACAGATGTTTGAGGCAACTGTACGACCTGATGTATCAGTACTCTTTACTCACTAAACAAAACAACATATATCCGAAATTACTTCTAAAAAAAATATATTAATCCAAAAGAGGATGGTTTGAATATATAAATGTTACAGAATATGCACTTATGTCATTTCTACAGTATGTATTGATCGGCTCCTTTTTTCACTACTATATGATCTGGTAACATTAATGTATCTTCCCAATTTACCAAAGAAAAATTCTAATTTCAACTATTGATTAGTGTTATTGGTCACTGTTTAAACTATCCAATTACGAACCTTTATTTATATTTATAAATAGAACATCTCAAGTTATTTGTTTTGTAAATCATGAATATAAAGAATATTTATTTGGACCATATTATCTATGTCCGTCGTCAATAACACTGGGGAACAGTTATTGACTCAATAACTCATTGAAACTCAATTTCGGTTGAGTTAGATTCTTTAGTTGTTTTCTTTAGAGTTAGGCATACTCGATTCAAAACTGTTTTTAGTTTTATTCTATCACGTCACGTTCGGTTTCTTCGTGGGCGGGGCATACACGGTGAAACGTTGTGTGTCGGTGAGCAGTACTTAGTATTTCGTTACGGAAGTGTGCAGAACTACATAGTGTGTTTGAACTGAAACGTTTCCTTGTGGTTCCGTCTGCTCCTACATGCCGAAAGTGCGAAAACAGCCCCGATTCGTTTTGTTATATATGTGGCAGTTTTACCATTCCCAGTCAAGGGACAAACAGTACATTTCTCAGACAAGCATATTTTGCCAATTTTAAAGTAAGACTTGATGATCAAGATAAAGCATGGGCACCTTATAAAGTGTGTAAATAGTGTGTTGAGGGTTTACGGATGTGGGCCAAAGGAACACGTGCTAAGATTTCATTTGGTATACCTATGATTTGGCGCTGGCCCACGTAATAGACAAAATCTGAGATTATTCTTAGATTTAGACGCCAAAAATTAGTGAAAAAACAGCGTCAGTTCTAATTTAACAAAAAATGTGTTTCCCAGTGTAATCTAATGGTAGGGGAGGGGAGGTCACTTCTAAAACTTTACTTTACGAGCTTGAACAGTTCGAACGGAGACAATACAAAAAGTCAGAGAAGTGTAATTCAAGCAGATTTCCCATGTTTCATGAAAGAAGACTATAAACAAGAGAAGATCATTTTCTCGACTAATTTTTGACTCAAGACAGAAGATCAATCCTATAAGAATAAATATTTTATTTGGTTGTGGTTTATTATCTCACGTAAATTTTAAACAAATAATGAGAGGGAATAGAAAAAAAAATCTATCTGTCCCAGCCAGGAATCGAATCTGGATCTCCTGCTATCCGAAACGGCGTGCTTAGCCATTACACCACCAGGACGAGCTAGACTAGTGTAATGGCTAAGCACGCCGGCCCGGATAGCAGGAGATCCAGGTTCGATTCCTGGCCGGGACAGATAAATTTTTTCATTCTATTCCCTCTCATTAATTGTCTATAAAAATAAAATCCACTGGAGTCGTATGAAAATTATTATTATTAATAAAANTAAAATATTATATAATCACTTTATATAAAAATTATTATATCTAATATAATAATAGTAACTGTGTAGTTAATAATCATTGTAAATATACCATAATATTACTTATTTTACAAATGAAAATCATTTACAAAGGCTGCAGTAAGTACTACAGAATTATTTGACTGGGAGAATTAGCTGTCGTTTGATTTTACACCCCTACCTCCTCTCCACGCGGCAGAGTACTGAAGAGTAGGACGATTTTTCCCTCTAGATGTAAAATGTTTTTACCCACAGTGCGGTCAGAAGATAAACCAATCACTATTTCGTGTGGGGCACAGGCGAATTGTAAAGCGCTTCCACTGCAATACAACTCCTTTTACTTTCAAATTGGCGGAAAATGTGATTGTTCAATTGTTAAATCCTTTTGAATAATGGGACAAGCGGCTTTGACGTTATTTAATTCTTCCGTAGATTAGGTATACCGGTAAAGTTATTATTTTTGACAATTGTTAGTCGAGTACCGTTTCCAGTAGAATTATTATTGATATGTCATCGTATAATTATCCATCTGTAATCTTTTCCAGAGAGACTTTTAGATCTTTACTAAGAATAATTGTATAGTCGTATTTATACCAACTAAATCATTAAGAGTAAACAATTATCTTAAATGAAAATATAATGATAAGACTACTACTCATCTAATAAATATAACATAATGTAATGCTTGGGATAATAAATATTAAATTTTCAATAAAATAATAAGCGTACTGGTTTCTGTGTATTTCATAGAATACCTAAATTATTGAAGAAAGAGTTTTCGCGAGAGAGACTTTTCACGTGTTCAGAAAATAATAAGACTAATAATTGTTTTTTTCAATTAACTAGAAGTACTACAAAATTATAAATGATTAGTTACACACCTCTAGTAATGTTTGATTTTTTTAAATTGATCGAATTTTCTCTTAATAACTGCATGAGTAATAACTAATAAAACATGTAATCTACTATTTAATTTAATTATATTTTTATTGTATATTTGGGTACTTAAATTTTATTATTATATTTATTCTAGAAGAAATATTTTAATAATTTTGATAATAAAAATTTTATTCTGAAATTTGTATATTATCGTAAATCTCAATACTGGCTTTTTCTTAATGAAGATAATATGCACAAAAACAGGTAAATATTGAGACAAAATAAATTCTATTAAGTGGTACATTTAATTCATGCATTTTTACAACATTTATATTGATATTGATATACATTTTTCGGAAAAGAAATGTATCAGTATTCAAATGTGGAAACTTCGACCAAAACCACTACGATCAGCTACAGAGATGTTTTATAGAAAATAAATATATCTAATCGAACTTGAAACTCAACTAATATTTTCCCAAGGTATTTAACAAATATATTTTATTTTATCTTAGACATTTTAACGCCTTCTCCACGCTAAATCTTCTTAAGGGAGACTTTCTGAATTTTAATTAACTAATACTTATCGGGGACTTAATAAAACATAAAATGTAATCAAACATTAAAATGAAAGTCAATGAAATTCTCGTTAACTTCAACTTGAAAGACATTCCCATAACTAAGCCCAATATTAACTATTAAAAAAATCCTGGTGGTGATATTTCATAAAAGAAGTTTCTTTAGCTATAAATTAAGTTCTGTAGAAACTTTTTTAGTGTTGATTACCTCAAAACTAGTAAAAAAGTTAGAGGGACACAAAGAGATATGAGCTCACTCGACTCCGCGGATACCTTAACCGAGATGAACTAATCTGTAATAATATAGTAACTGATTTGTTGTTACTATGTATATCTGTATAAACACACACAAAACATATTTCTGTAACCACCAATTTTATTAAACAATATCCCAAGTCAAAAATAACAATTTTCATCAAAACAGTGAAGCCCAATAACGGGAACACTGAAACCTTAGCTATCATTATGGGATAAGGACCGATTGCCAGTTTACATAACGAATAGTCAAGATTTACGTCTAAAATACAACATACTAATGAATATTGGACGCTAGGAATCTGAGGAAGATTATTTTTGTTACACTACTATCATTCACACTAAATATAAAGTGGCAGTAAAATATTAAAGTATTAATACTTAATAATGAAAATTATTGAACTCATCATCATTAAAAATAATATCACAAGTGAGAGTGGACCTATGCGTGTACTCGATGAAGTTAAAAAAAGGCGCACTACGTATTATTGTAATATTTAAGAAGCTTTTTCAAAAATAAGAAAAATCTATTAGGCAAGGATAATGTTTAAAATATTATTTATTTTCTCAGAACTGAAGGGGGAAACAATTTATATTTTTTGGACTATACTGATTAAGACTGTGAATCATAAATGAAATAAAGGTAAAGTCAGATAGGTCCAAAGGTTTAGTTAGATAAGGCCCATTGTAACGTAAAAGGAGAAATGAGTATACAGATGGTATAATTATTTTTCTCTAGAGGATTAATAAGGGATGTATTTCACCAGATAAGAAACTGTTATCAAGTCTAGTAGTTAGGCTCTTATCACTATCTCAGCTTTCATTTGAGATTACTAATGATATCCAGGAGTTGGAAAACTCCTGGAAAATCAGTCTACAGAAAAGCACTACTACTACTCTCCAGCGCAGAGTTTTTATGACAAAGGACGAATGTGAGTTCCCTTTCTTCTGAAGGGAAGATGGTGGCCTGTGAGGGCTTCGACAGTACCGACCTTTCTTACTGAGCTCACGGACTCGTGGCCGAATTTCACGACGAGAGCCTCTCTCTATCTCTCTTTACTGCGGATTCTGTAGGACTTGCCTTTCTCTAACCCTTTTATTGGAAGACATTTCACAAGGGATGTTGAATTAGGGAGGGATCAGCGGAAACAATAACGGAATCCTTCTTACAAAAGAATAAAGTTAGGATACACCACACATAACGACATATGTCGAATATGGTGTTCTCTATAGGGACAAAATACTTTCATTTACATTTATTTCAATATCTCAAATTTATACTGGGACAAGATTTCCTTAAAATCAACAGTTTTAGTTTAGTCATGCACTCTGATGTGGGACAATAAACATCCTTTGGAGATCTTCAGATATTACAATCGCCCTGTTGATGATAAGTTAAGACGAAACTTCGGAAATGAAAAAATAATCACCCAATAGTTTTGGTATATTTTATTTTCTTCCTGATTCCCGCTAAAACCCTGACTAATTTCTTCAAATACGGCTAACCAACTTCCAGCTATGTTTACAATTTTCGGTGCATTAATTTTTTTGTATAAATTAGCCCTGTTCCTTCAGAACTCCCTTTGACGGCTGTATCACTTTCTTCATCAGCTGAAAATGCTCCTTGTCTGTTCAACGTCTCGGTGAATTATTCAGGATGTCGGTCACTTCCGTCAAAGGACATTCAGTCTTCCCCGTTACAGAGCGGCTAAACTAGGAGAACAGTTTTGTAATAATGTTTAAAGCAAGCATATATTGATATCAGGGAATAGCAGGAAGGACGGCTTTCCACTAGCTCACACTTTTCCAAACAGAGAAATACAATTCCACTCAATAAAAGCTGATAATTCCATCTTGGGAAGATAATGTTCTATCCAAATGCATAAATATATCTACTTATCAGTGATAAAGTTTTGATTTGAGGGACAAATCGTCGACAGATCTAGCAGTAAAGACATCAAGTCCGTTATTTAAGGAAATTCATTCAAGTAGTCAAATTAGTTCTAAAAGGGTTTGGAAAGAGAGCAAAATAAAAATTGTTCATATCATTACTATATATATAATTTAGATAACGGGTTAAGGGATAAAATGCTCCTTAAAAAAACATAACCTTGTTATAAAATTTTAAATTATTATTTAAAATGGATACAAGGGAGAGAAAAAAAAAAGAAAATCTAACTAAATATTTGTTTTTGAATGTGAGTAAATAAGTATTAAATACAGATATTTTAACTATTTAATTTATCTTGTAATTTAACAATTATTCTAATAGTTAATTGAATAAATAGTTTTATAGATTATTAAGATAGATCTATCTCAAATGAGATAGAGCGATTATTAGGTAGACTAAATTGAAGAATTTAGTAACTAAATAACCACTTTTTAAAAAATATATAAAATGGATACAAAATATTGTTAACTTTTATTATTTATAGCGTATTTGAGAATAGTAGCTTCTTCAATGCAAACATTTGAGAAGGTAAGTAGAACTGTTATCAGACTTGTACTCTATATGAAGAGAAGAGATTGACATTAACTACACAGTGATGTCTTTGTTGGATACGCACGTCCTGTTGGAAAGTGAAAAAGAAGTGTGGGAGGTGGGAGTTTCACGGCTGACAGGAAAGTGAAGAGCTTCAACCTCTTCAATATTCGCAAGTACTCTTCAGACAGAACACTTCATCTCGGATCTTCAGAAACCTCGTCCTCCTCTTTATAGCGCTCCTTGTCAAAAGCAGCCGCGCAGAAATAATGCCCCGGCTACAAGCGGTAGGCGCATTACTCCACAGTCATACTCCTATTTCTCATCCTGCCTGAAGACATTACATTTGTGACTCTCTGAAAAACTACTCCAGGGAACATTTGGATTCTCCTCTATCGTGGGTACGCGTCATTCCTACTCTACATTCTTCAATAAAGCACCTTAAAATATATACAATAAAGCAAGGGAATATATGGGTAGCAGGAATTATCTGGCTAGCCTCGGTGGTGTAAAGGATAGGTTGGTTGCCCAGCAAGCAGGAGATCCGGGATCGAGTCCCAGCTGAGGTAGCAAGATTTTTTTATTTTATTCCCTTGCATTTATTGTATAATATTAATCTAGGATTAAATACCACAACTAATATTAATGTTTAAAAAACCTTTAAATATATTCCTATAAAGCCAATATTATATTTTATTTATTTTTATGCAAGGGAATAGATTAAAAAATCTAACTGTCCCAGCCAGAGCTGGGAATAAATAGTTAGACAATGTCAGCTCCTTCGAGCATAAGTTAGTCTTTCTCGTAAGTTAGACTCTCAACACAAGTGCTGGGGATTTAATAACTTATCTGGCTCTCCCGGTAGCGTAATAGGATAACGCGCTTGCCCGATTTTCAGCTTCGTGCCCTGGCTGAGACAGTTAGATTTCTTATTCTATTCCCTTGCATTAATTGATTTAAATTTACGTGGGATTAATAACCACAAATAAAATTAATATTTATAAAATCACGTTCACAATTTTTCCCTCGGATAGAATCGGCTTGATTTAAAAATGTAAACCCATATTTTTAGTAGATAATGCCGAAAAACAGAATTGGTATGTTTCTTAAGAAAAAATATATTGAAACAAAAGACTTTGAAAAAAAATTCTTATGGCTTCAGGAAAAACGTAAAAACAATATATTTAACTACATTCTGAACATGCAATTTTGAAAACTCTGTTTTTAAAATACATTTCTTGATATAATAATATAATGGTATGTCAATGGCTAAAACCGCACACTTAAACAATGCCAAATACGATATACTTTCAAAAATAAAAGATTAAAATCTTAAAACAAATATAACAATATGAAAGGTATTAAAGATTATTCTTTATCTTTCTCAATCCTACTCTCTAGACCAGGTTTACCTAATAATATTTGAACCAGACAATTGAAAGAGAAATGAAAATTACCAAATTCTAATTAGACATTTTATAAATTGATTTTTCTAAGGAGCGAAGAGACAAGTGTCATATAAAACGGTTAAGTCGTTTTGGAAAATGTCAACAAATTCTTTATCTTTAGTAGCGAAATGTTAAAACGGAGGGAAAATCACTGCATGCTGAATCACTACTTTATAAGTACTATCATATATATACTTTCACAGATTATATAAATACAATGTATTATATATATATGCATGTGCATAAAAATCGTATATCAAAAAGTTCTTTACATATTTTATGGAACTGATAAGTATATGTAATGGAACTATCAGAGTTTGAGATTTTTTAAAAGAACAATTAAATAAAAAATTATGATTAATGTTAAAACAATAGCTAAACCAATCCCCCAAACTTATAAATTATACCTCTTAATAATAAATGAGTGTTCGAATTTATTGGTCTATACTGTATATTAAGCCTTCTACATAGAAAAGAAATCGTTTTATTTGCACTTAACATTGAGGTATTCCTATATTCTTATTCGTCCGATTTCGCTCAATAATGAACTATTTTATTTCTCGTTTAAAATCGGCATACAAAATTTTAATTTAAAAAAAAAACAACTGAAAACTGTGGCTTGTAGTGGTAATTTATAGCTTATTATGGAATAAGGGTTTTTCTTAGATGGTAGCGTCAGAGAAAATGTCTAAAACGGTCGCAAAAATCGGTTATGAAAAATACCTCAATAGATGTGTTCCGATGAATTCACTAAAACTGAAAATCTAACTAAGGGTTTAAACTTGTTAAAATTTTCAATGATATATATCTCTGCAAACATATATTTTGTCGAAAATCGCCCACGTAGAAATGGACCAAACTTTAACTATATAAAAGCAAATAGTAATAATTTAAAGTAATAATGTAAATTTCGTTTAATATTATGCTATGCTTCACGCATATATAAATGAAATAAATAAATTAAAGATTACACATTCTTCTATACATAATTTTGTTTTAGTTTTTTTATTTGTTTTAGTAAATTAGCTTTCACTTGTTCTATATTTTTTCCTTCCCTCTAAGTAATATAACTAAGCATTTATCGTCATTATTGGCACGGGCTTTAATATGTAAGTATTTTCTGCAAATAATTATTAGCATACGAGTTTTTTTAATGTTCCAAAGAGGTTTAATTTCTCCCGTGTAGCTATAGTGAGGACGGAAATGATGTCACTTCCATTGGCTAAGGCTAATCCGGCATGATCTGGTCAGCTTAGTGGAGACAAGACCGCACTCTGTCCTCGGGGCCCGGCATAAATAAGTTAATCTAGCTACCCTCTCCTCCCACCCTTCCCACCTCGCCCCCAGCGAAATTAGCTCGAACAAAGGGGATGTTTATCACTGACTTACGCCTGTCATCATGGTAATATGTACTATATAGCCATTAACTTCATAGTTGAGGAAACTGAAAAAACATTTCACATGGACAGAAACAGTAAAGCATGAATAGTGACAGAGTACCTCAATAAAACATCGATAAGGACTTTAAATATTGCGAACATAACAACGAAATTCACTAAAATAACGAATTTAACTGAAATATAACGTTCTTCGATCTCTAAAGGATGCATCGTCACCTTTAGGCCAGAGAATAAGGACCTCTGTCTGTCTCAGTTAAAACTATTAATTTTAAGTGAAGAAGCGATCTACAACTGTGTGCAATCTTTGAACTCAAGATCATTTTTTACGATAAACTATCGAATAATTGATAGATAATCAGTTTATTTGTCGGATGAGCAAAGAAACATTTGAGCCAATCATAAGTCTTCATGAGATTTTTTTCTACTACTTTAATTAATATATTTTCCATAGAAGAACTTTTAAAAAAATCCAATTTGAAAAAACATACAAATAAACAGCTTATTGACAAGAAAAAAAAATATTGAAATAACATCTTCATGATAGGTAGGGGTGGCAAATTACTGCTTTAATGTTATTTCAATATTTTTTTTTCTTGTCAATAAGCTGTTTATTTGTATGTTTTTTTCAAATTAGACTTTTTCAAATTGTTTTTCAAAATCTTTTATATTTTCTTACATAGCTTTCTACATTCATACTCTTGATATCATATTATATTATTACAATTCTCTATTATACTAATTTCAAATATTATTGTATTCTCATGACATTGTATTTTTACAGCCCTGAAGGTGGCTTACAATGTAAGCCGAAACGTTGGCAGATAATCCTTTATTATAAAATACATTTTTTTAAATTAGTGTTTTTTGGATCTACCTTGACCGAATCCCAACTAAAATCATCTAAGGATTAATCAATTTAGCGGGTTCATGGACTCCTTTATTATCGTGCAATATAGTATTTTAAATGCTAAATAATTCCTAGTACGTAAACTAGTCCGTATAGTTAACGAGTTGATTGGTCACTAGTTGTTGTGAATATTATATGTTGTTGTCAGCAACAAATACCTTTATCCTAAGAAGAATACTAAATATTCCGATGTCTTTTCTTCATGAATCTTTGGAAATTGTGAGTACAAATAGGATTATGCAAGTATAAAGAATACCGATAGAGGATAAAGAGCTGGTCGATCCCGATCGTGCATGACAAGTGGACGGGGCCCATTGGAAGGTGTAGGGCCGTATCTCTTGGGAAGAGGGGCGGGCTTAGTCGTGACGAAAGCCAAGTCAAATTATTCAGCCGGTAAGCCTGGACAGTGTCCGGGGATTAGCTGGGCCCTCGTCCCACTTTCCCTTACACAACTACCCATTTCCAATTTCCGCAATAAAGCTCCTCCTCCAATTGTATACAGCTTTAGCCGAGTACTCTACTTACACAACAAACGCCCGCTCAAGTCGCTTCTACTCTACTCCACTTATAATCATCCTGTAAATATGTTATAAGTGATCTTATAATTTCAGCATAAATATCTGAGCAGGTCCATTCGCAAGGAAGCCACCATTACTTACTTCTTATTACTTACTACTCTATGGTACTTACACAACAAACGCCCGCTTAAGTCGCTTCTACTCTACTCCACTTATAGTCATCCTGTAAATATGTTATGTGATCTTATAATTTCACCATAAATATCTGAGCAGGTCCATTCATTAGGAAGCCAACATTACTAACTTCTTATTACTTTCTAATCTACTTACAATGATGTGTTCACATATTTCTCACATTATATCCAGCTTAAGATACTGATATGTAACTAAGCTAATTTTAGATCCGGCTTCAAACATTTTATACTATCTCTGTTCTTACTGATTTTATCAGCGTTCTACTGACTATTTGACCCCATATAATCTATTGTTTCTTCACATTTTTAGGTCTTAGAACTACCTACTAGAGTCATCTTATGACACTCATTATGTATCATCATTTTTCATTATCATCTACAGTAGCTAAATTAATTTCAGCGGTTTTGAAATTCCATAAGAAAGCAATTTTAAAGTATCGAACTTAATTTCGTAGTCGAATTATTAGTTCAAATTGTTCAAATATTTAGTGTCAAAAAGTTAACAAATTATTTTATATAATAATAGAAATGTCTAATGTTTTATTTCCTAAGGCCCCACAATATCAAATGAATTATTTTCTAACACAATACAAGTTTTAAACAAATTATTCACTAAAAAAATAGTTTTCTGAAACTGCAGATAACTTATGAAATCCGATTCAAAAACAATCTTTTTTTGGACATTCTATGCCACGACTGTCACTTGACGAAGGCGTTATTGCATGATATAATTTGATCCTGAAGTATCTAAAGAACATTTTAGTCATTTAATATAATATTTTTGGCAGATATTTAAAAAAAAAAAANTTTGAGTCTCCGTTAGAGTTGTGTTTATTTCTGGAAAATTATCTTGTAAGTTGATCGTAAGATATCTTTCCCATTGAGTTTTCCTCTTAACTACAACTATATCTGTCACCTATTGCTATGATTTTTCTACCCATATAATATCCAGCTAATAATAAGTAATACAAAATAATAAATAACAATAACTTAGTTCTAAAGAAACAGCGCATAAATTATCGCAAACGGTTTAGTACATTACTAATTTCACACAGTCTTAGTGAGGCTCGGAGCTTGTCTAGACAATTCCCACAAAACTATTTAGCTCATCCCGATACACGAAAGCTAAAGTGGGACCCCTTGCTAGTAATTGCTTCCTGTTCACACTGTTCTCTCTGGATGAAGAGATCACTCACTATGAAGAGATACTACATGTCTCAATACCTCTTAAAAAAAAATTTTAAAAATCCATTAATTCAGATTGTTAAAGTGGTCGAAATAATCCTGATTCCTGTCTTTTATTAACTAATTTATAGTAAATATATTAAAGGGTGTTAATAGGGCGTAATAACCTACAAGTTAATTGCCCTCCATTATGATCTACTACTACTACTACTACTACTACCTCTTAAAACATTAAAATAAAACAAGCTGTACATTAAACATACAGTACACTTGTGTACTATTTTATTCAAATTTATTTTTGTTAAAAAAAGTAGGAAAAAATTTCTATGATTAACAATTATAAGCAAATCCTCAGTAGATTGATTCAACAGTAAAATAATTCTCAGAATTAAAAAAAAAAAAATTAAAATTAGGATCTCCAAAATAAAACAATTCTGTGGTGATAAGAATGTTTTCTTCTTTTTTTTTTCTCTGTGAATTAACTCTTTATTTAAAAAAAAAATTATTCTGTACATTTTTTACACATAATTTCTTCTTTCTAAAAAAAAAAAAAAAAAATTAAATAAAAATAAATGTTAGTCAACGTTTTGACAACCTAGGGTCAATGAGGGTGAGGCTATCTACACGTTGCCATCCCATTCTAAACATTCATGAATCATGTAAAGCATTTGTTCAACGATAAAAGCTAGCCTTGGAAGGGATTTGATCCCACAGCGCCAGGATTCCTAGACACGAACAGATTCCATGAGCTACCCTGTTGTAAAGAACTTGGTGTGTTTTCAAAATTGTATCTGGTGGAAATACCATCCATGAAGCCTGCGGAGGAGGCAGAATAATTAAAAAACTGTGAGTACGTATTCTACACGCATGGAAAGTCAAGAGTAAAGTACAATAAAACACATTTTATTTCTGAGAAGAGGTTAGACAGGGATTCGGTCCTGGGAGCTAGAGAATTAAATATTGATTCAAATTAAAAAATATTTTCACATTTTCGCAAACATTTTAAGAAAGTGGAAAGATGGAATTTGAAATATAGACTCCTACTTTTCAGAAGCTAAATCACGACTGAGTAGTCATACTTTATTTCTTAATATATTTGATTATTATAATTATTTAAGGAAAAATAAAACAAAAGAGCTGTTTTCTAATGGTATCAGTAGGTAAGAAGGAAGTGGTCCACCATCGGAACTATATTCTAAATTATCTTTCTGATAATGCGAATTATGAATTGATATGATTAATACGTATAAAAAAAATCTGTAAAATATGATTGTCAGAAAATTATATTTGCACCTATTACACTAAATATATCCTTTCATAAATTTTATCAGAAAATGTTAATTCTCGGCATGTTCATAATAAAAAAGGAGTAATACAAAATATTATAAGCTTAAAATATGAAACATAAAAACAATTCCATAAATTTCCAAGAAAACGAGTCCGAGCAATTGAGTTTGCACTGGCCTATTGACTTGAAATTTAAGATTGATATTGCAAAGGATTCTAAATAAATAAAATAAAATTACATTTCAAACATTTTATTTGAAGTTATATTTATTGAAAACTTTGTTTGCACTACATTAGGTTTAAACACTGTATTCCCTTGAATTGAGAATTGATGATAAATATAAATTGCAAGTTTATTTTTTGTTTGGAAAAGTCCCTTTTATCTGCTGGCGTCCATCCACACCCTTTTCGCCCTCTCTCACCACTAGCAGCCATTTCTCTCTCGTCCACTCTCTCCAAGCCAACAATCGCCCTTTCTCATTCAACTACTGTCTTTGTCCTCAGGTGATGGGCAGTGGATCTTGTTTTCAAGTCACTTTGAGCAAACCTAATTCTCGGGCCCCTATTTTTCTACTGTCAAGAACCTCTCTTTTTTACACTGGAATTCTATTTACAATCTCTGAGCCAGCGCACACTTTCTTCGGTATTTTAAAGTATGCCAGTCTACGCTCTTTTACGGCTTTCAGTAACAGTTCACTAAAATAATACCTTATATAAACATTTATTACCTTTTTAGATATATGATTTTTAAAAAAGGGCATTAGTTTAATCAGAATCGACCAGAATAATTACATTACTATTGTCATTAATTAATCAAGCACTAAAATAGTACCTGGTATATATATATATATATCCAAGTAAGTAATAAATAAAATAATCGAGCTATTTCTATTATTTTTTAAAAATAAAAATTAATTATATGTAGAATGTGATAAGTAAATAAACGTTACTTAATTGCGGTTACAACAGAAGAACGCCAGTCTGCTCCTGCTCAAGGTAGACTTGATTTCCTGTCACAGATTTAAGGCAAGCAAAGGGCACGGCTGTATTATTCCGACAGAATTGAGGACACTGAGAAATTATCCTTGATGCTGACACACATCTCAATGAATTCAAGTTCCTATTCATGTAATAAGTGAAGCATGGCAAGAGAGGAAATGATGGAATTGAAACTGTTTTTGATTTTAAGAATTCACCGCATCATCCAATAGGTTTAGATCTGGTAATATTTCTTTGATTTTGGATTTACTTTTTGATTTAATATAAAAGATCTTTTTAAAGATTTAAGCCATTTGATTTTTTATGATTTGTTTAATTGAATAACCTTTCAGCAAAAAAAGTTTTTTTTTTTTAAGCTTCGATATCTGTTTTCTAATTTTCAATGATTGCTGAAGTATACTTCAAAAGACGTATTTGTCTTAATAAGAAAACTGAGTGATTATCTAGACTGATAATTTTTTTTTTTTTTTTACAATGAGAAATATGTTGGATTTTCAATCAATTAGCAATAAATAAAAGGAAATTAGTGAACGTGAAAGGTAATGTTTTATCCAATGTTTTAGGGTCGATGAAGAAGGAGATTATACAGTTTTCTTCTAACTGTTCTATTATCACTGTTATTCACTGAATTATATTTATATGAGAGGAGTATAAAGACAAACAGCCGACTAAGGGTTTAGTTTTACAAATCACATATTCTGTGTTTTTTATCACAGTAAAGGGAAAACTTTCAAGGGGATTGTAAAACACTCTTTGTAAATTGTGATAATTACAATGCTTTTCACGGTGAACCAAATTTTTTAAACTTTCAATATCCCTTTTATGACATAATTTCTTATTTATATGTATTATGAATATTGAGATATATTTTAATATTAAAACTTGTTGTTACCAAGTATTATGTATTAGCTATTAGCTTATAGTCTTTTTTCGATAGTATACTGTCAAATGAAACATTTTTTAATGTTAGCTAGAATAGAATAGTCATTTTGAAGAGCAGTAAAACATATTTCAATTACTCTATTACCTCGTAAAAGTACTGTAATTAATCGTTTAGGCTGATAGTAAAGTTGCATTAAAATTATTAAATTGACTTCCTATAATAAATAGACAAATAAATAACTGTAGAGAATAAACTCTGATTATACAATTGCAGTTTCAAAAGTCCATTGCGATTATACTAGAAAGTTTCCTTCCACAGTAAGTTAGAGTTTGTTTCCACGGTTGCAATCCTTCGATTAAATAACCACATATCCTCCACCTAAGATGGGTTTCAGAGTTTTGAAATGGTGGAGAGAATTGGTTAGGATTCGAGTACTTGACTGAGCCACGAAAACACATACTTATCTATCTTCAAATGACATTATGCCACCGCTAGCTTGGGGCTATAAGAAAGGAGTCACTCAAGTTTCTTAAATTAGCTCGAGTGCCTTAGTGTTAGGCAAGTCAACTTAACTACCAAACATAATCTACATAAAACTGTGCACTGCGGAGAGTTACTCTTAACTTGTCCTCTCTGCACCTTACCGAACACAAAGCCGAAAAAGAGTACGAACGAGTAGCTAATACTAAATTTATACTTTAGGATTCACATAAAATAAATTACATTGAAGTTATAAAATCTGATAAGTTAGAGCCATATTAGCATAACTAACAGATAGTATTTAGTCTCGCAAGTTTGGAGCACAAATTAGATGTATCTTTTATCACAACACAGCTAACAGCGTAAAAGAAGTAAGCCGAAAATTGATTGATAGATTGACCCAATCGAGATCCGATTTCCAGCCAAGTATAAGCGCTTGATTTAGTCTATCTTATTTTCCCATTTAGCCCTGAAGAAGCCATCACAGAGTGTGCGACAGCTCCGTAAAAACACCTGTCGACACGGCCAAACCCGGAAGAAAAATCTGTTAATAAGTATGGAGACCGTGGAAGACTAGATGATTTATTTTTTTCTTTTGAATTAAACTTTCGGCCATATAGAGTCATGTCGTAGGAGAATGTTTATATATAAGTTCTAATACTTGTATTTTATAGATATATAAAAATTTATTATAATAATTAATTTTTGCTTTGATTATTTTTGATATTAATTACTTTATATAGTTCAAGTATTTGTAAGACAGGTAGAGGTTCATATAGTACTTTAAATGGGCTTAATTATGCAGATTAAATTTATGGAAGCGTTGGCGACATTTGTATCCCAGACTCAAATTCTTAATCTATGTGAATAACTTGAAATTTTAATGATCTGTCATTAAAATTAAGTATATATGTGCCGTAATTTTGTGATGTACGAAGAAGATAATATCATTCCATTGACCCGAGAATCCTTCACAAAGAGAAATTATTTGGAGTAATGAAGAAATAGAAGGAAGCCCAATTTTTCGCCAGTAAAAAAATTTTTATGGAAAAAGTGGGGTAAACTATATAAAAATGCATTTTTTAAATTTTTAAAATAGAAACTATAAAACACTTTAATACGTTTTTCCTTCCTAAAATGTGAATACACACTAATTACAACCAAATAATTCTAATAATCTTAGGCAAATGAATAAAAATTATTTTGTCACCCATCATTTTTATTTAGTTACAATATAATTTAGTAAGTAGTAGAAAATAATGATAAAAAAAACTGTTTGGTAAGTGTAAGGGTAAATCTAAAATACTTAATTTATTCTGAGGCATATAACGACTTTGCAGATTTAATTTGTAATTGAAAAAAATGAAATATGACCTAATAAAAAAAACATTATTCAAAAATATATTCTCTTAATTAAATAGATCTTAGATATAAGATTGGGGCTTTAGCTGATTAAGAATATTAGTTTGGGTTAAAGCGATTCTCGTTTAAAAACAATATTGAAACTACAGTTAACATAATTTCCATTATAACACAACATAATTTAATATTCAACATGAAAATTATTATTTAATTATATTTACAATAAATTAATAGACTACTGTGAAGGTTTATCCCTAACCCAAATTTTGGTAAAAAATATATTTACAATTTAGCACTTGAAAATTTGAAATCCGATGAATTTTATTACGTAATGTTATATAAATAATTATTTAAAACTGCTCATAAAATGTTCAACGTTTCTCTGTTCTTAAGTTTAACAGTTGTAATATTGAAAAGTTTGCTTTCTTACTCAGTTCCAGACGGAATTGTTTCACGTAATTCGTCCCATTTTAGTAATAAATGAATCAAATTAAAATAACAGTAGGTAGAAGTATTTTATGCACTTATATTAGTGTCAGAGTTAGTATATGTTCGTGTGTACCTTTGTACTTGTGATTTTCACAAACTTATGCAGCTGGAAAACTGAATTTCACTGAAATCAAATTGGAAGAGTAGTGTTATATTATTTGCCTATTCGAGCTACAACCGTCATATTTAAGATAAGAATTTGTACTTAACATATTTTTAATTGATATAAGCTCAAGGTGCATTAACTTAACCCTTTATAAGTTAGAGACGATATTTTCAACACCATGATTTTTATTTTTTTATAACCAAAATTTCTTCTACCAGTCGTATTTTTTCATTCAAGCAACTTTTATTTTTCCACTCTCCACTCCATATGACCGTTGTTAGTGAATTCTAGCTCAACCCATTATTGTTGTCGGATCAACGACATAATATGCATGCAAAAAGAAAAGTCCAACATTTCACCAGATTGTTTGTGTTGTTCCAACGGAGTACAAGGAAACTTGATTTCCTGAATTGATTAGCTTCGAGACTACAGTATTAAGAGAAGGGTACATTCACGATTTTCCAGGTCAATTCCGTTCGCTTGTTTTTGAAGAAATAAAAGGAAAATTCCCGTTTAAGAATAATACCCCCTCCCCGCCATCTTAACTTACGAGTTGTGGAAGCCATCGATGAACTAATTTAAGTCGGATATAAGTTCACTGAGAAAACGAAAAGAATAATGGGAGTAAGGATTTGACCTAATATTAGGAATAACAATGCAATTAGCACTCTCTGTCCCTCCCCCCCCTTAATTCTTAACGAACTTAGTTTCAAGGGAATAACTTCAATCATCATATTTAATTAAGCTTGAAAAGAGTAAGAAAACATTTTACTCAGGGACTGCGTAAGCTGTGCGTATTTCTTCTATTGGACTAATGTAATACAAAACAACATTTTGTAAAAGAGTTATTTGTAACCAAATTGCAATAGACGAGACAGATAATAGAAATTAGTTACACGGATTGGGACCACCCCACATGGTGGTTACTCTGAGCTGGGTCACAGAGTACTTCGTAACACGGATAATATGAATTTTCCCTACATAGTACCTACACGAAAAATAATATTGATGCGTGGGTATTTACACCTGAAACATTCAGCAAACTTTTATTCTATATTATTTATCTATCCCTAAATGTATGGACCCTGGAAGATTCTCAGTTGAGTGAGAGAAAAATTTCATTTTATCGAAATACTAATGAGAAGGTCATCGTAACAGATTTTTTAAAATATTTTGAGCTATCCTACCTAACAGACATCAAAATTATTTCCACTAAAATTTATGCATATATATTTATAATTTTTTATACAATGAACAACATACTGGTTATTGTCTCATTTTTTTCAAACTCCTTTTCATTGCAAATTCATTCATGGCTGAATTGGAAGGGAGTTTAGAGAGAGAACAATATTTATAATTGTAGTTATTTTATTTACGAAAATATTAAATTAAGAAAACACAAATAAACAATATGCATGAACATAAATATTATAAATTTATTTTAAGGACATAATTTTCTAATATTAATATTTTAGAAAAATTTTACTCAAATCGCCAGTTTAGAAAAAAATGTATGAATGCAACTCAGATAGGTGAGCGTCGGTAAAGAATAAATATTAGTAGTCATTCGTTTCACGCTCACTGTTCTCTTGAAATTAAATTCCCCACATACTCTTACCGATATACACCTTCAATGAAACATAGGAAATCGACTGAGATAGTAAATTCTATTTTATATTGTTGAAGAGAGTTATCATTGATAGTGATGTACAGGTTATATTTACTTCTATTCTAGTGATGAGATATGGGAGAGAAGAGAAAGGCAAATACGTATAAGAATAGGTTAGTTGATTATATCTGTTCGAACCAAATCTTGTTTCATGTAATCGTTAGCACTGGCTAGATAAGTAGTTCACTATTAGTTTCTTCATTCTTGATATTTCTAATCCCCCTGAACTATGAAATCATAGTTAGATAATCAATTTCAAGTTTTTTCACGGATAATTAGAGCTTATTGGTATATTGCAATCTAATTTCTCAAATCATTTATTATAAAATCAAAAATTTAGTGAGCCAAAATGATGACACTACTCGTTAGTATTATTATACTAAAATTTAATTTAAGGGTGTATAGACCAACGACCATGATATGGAAGTCTTCGTATGTTGGCCCCCGACGTGAATCCTAGCTCACCAAGTAGAAGATATGCCGTCCATTCCCTTCATGATGTAGTCCCTTGCCGACGCGTGGTCCATGTTAACCCAATTCCTCCATGGACGCCGCCGAACTTCATTCTGAAGGCGATTATTTGGCAACGTGGAGACGTCCCCTTCTCATACAGGTCTGATGCTCTCGTTACGTCCTCCCTTTTTTAGTCATATATATATATATA
>KZ806866.1:97961-111988 GCA_000696205.2 Oncopeltus fasciatus
TTTTTTTTTTTTTTTTTTTTTTTTTTTTTTTTTTTTTTTTTTTTTTTTTTTTTTTTTTTTTTTTTTTTTTATGTTTACTTTTCAAGAAAATAGACTATTGAAATTAACCTGCAAGGAAAATGATATTAATAATACAAAATTCAAACCTTATTAACCAAAAAAATTTTTTTTTGTTTACTTATGTTAGATATTTGTTATAAAAATATTAAAGATTAAACAAAATCGTTCAAAATATTTGAATTTCACTTTTAGGGCCAAAACGTGAAAAAATTCTAAACCTTTAATACAACTTCATTGATTCTGAAACATTTGTTTATATTGGACTTGCCATATAAATACCATATGGTAATCCTATCATGAAAAATAATGCTTTAAATTTCAATAAAATATAACAATTAATTTCTTAGATTGGAACATAAATAGTATAATCTAAATGAAGGATAAAAATACCTGCATATAATTATATTCAATTGTAAGTTTACAAGCTTACTTTTTATATAAAAATAAAAAAACATTTTTGGTTTTAAATAAAAGCTGTGAGTATTAGTATTAGCCAATGTAAATCAATGATCGTTGTTTTAGCATTAATTATGTCAATTTTAACGGTTTGCAAAACCCCGGAATCATTTAGATGAAATATTTTTAAAAGCCAATAGAGAATTATTTATTTCTAAAATCAAAAGTAAATAACGAACATGAACATGAGTTAATGTGTGATTATTTTTATGTGTCATAGTATTTAATAAAATAGAAGTATATCAAATCCTCTTTCTAGAACGACTAATCTCTGTAATCACACAGTTTATCTGTAAAAAAATATTTATTGATTGATAACAAACTCCTCCTTATAAGTTAAAATTCCCATAAAATCAGGAGTAACAGTTACACAATAACCGCACTCAATTCAAATTTATACAATCCAAAAGAGTTTGTATTAAATTATATATANAATTAAATCTTATAACATTTATATTTTTTTTTTTTTAAGTATTAGCGTCCCTTTCAACCACTTAGAGTCATCGAGGGAGGGGTTATCCATTCTAAACGACCATGGTTCAGAACAAAATCTTACTAATAATTAAAAAATTATGCTGGGTAGGATTCGAACCCGCAGTGCGAGGATTGCGAGACCCAAATGTATCTTATGGGCTACCCCGGGCCACCCTATTATATTTTAAAAATCTTTTTTGTAATTATAATACAAATAAAGTATAAAGATTTTAATCTTAGCCTCTCTCGAATCCCTTCCCTCTTCCAACACATTTAAGTAATTAACTAATGTACTCAGCCTTTCAGCTTTGTAAATTATTGTGAAATTTTTCAAAATTTATGGTTTCAACGTGAATAGCCATATTTCTGTTCAGGAATTCTCCTGATTGATATTCATCAATCCACCCAAGTCTCTTTCAATATTGTTTGTAAAATATATTAAAATTAATATTTAGCTGATTTTAGTTGGGGTTCGGTCAAGGTAGATCCAAAAAAAAATACAAATTAAAAAAAGTGTATTTTTGAAAAGATTATCTGTCTTCTTTGGATCTACTTTGACCGAACCGCAACTAAAATCATCTACGGTCAAAAAACTCTCCATTAAAATTTTTATTCCACAATAATGTTTACTTCAAAATATTGCAAAAAATGTCTCAATAGAATTCATACAACTGCCTGCCTTCTCTTTACAAAGCTACCCCTGTCCTGGAAAGTATAATTCTGCAAAATACCGTGGGAGGAATTAGATGAGACTAATCTTACGACAGATATTGCACACTATCTAAAGACACCCTTCGTTGACAGGCATTATGAACTATGACTCATTGTTGTATTAGTCTAGGAGATAACTGGTGTCTTTTTTCAATACTTGACGTCATCAGTTTCCTAACGTTTCGAAAATGAAAACTATAGTAGGTCTGTCGAAGTTCACTTTCAAGGCCTGGTATTAGCTACCACCAAAACTTCAAAAAAAAAACAACACTCTCACACACACATATACACACACATATATATATGTATGTATGTAGTGTGTGTGTGTGTGTTTAGCTCCCATAAAAAAAAAGAACTAGCTTTTTAAAGGTTGAAACCGGACCATAAGATGATTTAGAGAAACATGCTTTTGTTGAAAGTTGCATAGCTTTTAATTTTTCTAGTCAATAAAATATAAGTATAATTTTATTTGTATATATTTAAAAAATATTTTTGTTCTAAATTATGAATTTTAAACTCTAAACTCATGATTTTTGAAAAACAATTCACAAATAAAATGTTGAAGTTTTCTAAAAGTAGCAATAAGGCAGAAATCGGAACAGACATAGATATAGGTCACTTATTGGTCAGAATACTTAAATAAATGTATAAATATACGAGAGGCAACACATGGCTTGGGCATACAAAGGGGGATGGGGCTTAGGGTTCGGGACATGAGAAATACAACATTTCTGCCCGGAAAAGGGAAATATATCCCACTTGATTTTTCCCACGAAATACTTAAACACATCTCACTGACCATTTTATTTCTTCCAACTATTGTACAACTTCGTAAACGTTCTATTTCACCTCCATATGACTGACAGACGTTTATTGGTCAGTAAAAAGTCTCCATTTTCTATTCGGTAATAATCTGTCTCATTTTTTATGTTAATGATATACATGAATAACAAATTTAAAATACCGGAATTATTCGTAATTTATCCTATTTATCCTGTACACTACTGACATCCCTACCCATCCAAGTACTCTCTCAGCTCTATTTGCGGAAGACAAAGCTATCCTATCCTCCCATCCCGATCCTAAAACTGCTTCAAAAAACCTACAAGATCATCTCGAAAAAATCCAACAATGGTGTGGCAAATGAAAAATAAAAGTCAATGGAGCAAAATGCGTTCAAGTTAATTTCTAACTGCGGAAGAAAGACTTCCCTGAAATTGTGAAATTTAACAATATTCCTTTACCACATTCAAAATCCGTTCGTTACCTTGGGTTCCATCTTGACTCACGACTTAAATAGGGTGCACATACGAAAATAAAAAGAACTCAATCGGCGATATGGACTTCTATACAGACTCATAATAGAAACTAAAAAATTAGTACTTGCTATTCGGATACCTTGCGTCTAGAAATCTGACTTTAGAAAGAACAGTACTTTTTCTGGTCTATTACAATAGTGCATCGTTTAATAAAATAAAATGTATAATTGTATTTACCATTTCATCTTCCGGGTTGGACCGAGTCAAATTGTTGTTATTTGCCGAGCTTTCGCACATCATGTGATGGCTTCTTCAGGGCTGAAAAGAGAAGAGCGAAAGCTCGGCAAATAACAACAATTTGACTCGGTCCAACCCGGAAGATGAAATGGTAAATACATCTGACGACCGACGAAGCCTACGTGAACATGTATAATTGTATTCCTAAATTTTGATATAAAACATTAATAGCTAATGTATCTTTATATATAAGACACATGTGTGAAAATAAAGGAAAAAAAATTCCAAAAATTTACATAAAATGAGAGGGCGGGGCCGGTTTAATTTAGATATGCCAGGAAATCCTGTGGAGACTGAGCGAGGCAAATGGAACACCCAGACAATTTAGTGTAAGGACAAAACTATTGTCCAGTTCTAGGCGACACAGATGAGAAGGGGAAAGTTGAATTGAGTTGGGAGTGGGAACGATAACGATAAGGACATAGTGACCAGCTACACCGATCTGCGGGAAATCTGAGGGACTGACACCTACCCAAAACTATACTTTGAGAGAATGCAGCCTGTGAGGGTTGTGTTCATTGCTGGTTTTCTAAAATTGTATTGATCTTGTCTCAGATTCTACTTACCCACTTTGACAGCAAATATAATAGTCACTATATGTGCGTGTGTGTGTTTAAGTGTTCAGCAGGCCACAGGTTTAGATTTTGCAATTAAATATTTCATACTTCTTTTAAGCACAAACCCTTAAATCAATCAAAAAGAGGTCAAAATTACAAACCCTTAAATCAATCAAAAAGAGGTCAAAATTACAAACCCTTATATCTTGGTTAGTATTTACGAAAAAAAATTATAAAAATAAAATAAATGTAAAACTCAATTTTAACATTTAATTCTACAACGTTTATTCAATAAACGCATTGGGTAGAAAATATTTAAGAATGTAAAATCAAGAGTTCAAAGGGCCCCATATTTCTAATACATAAACTACATTTAATAATTGGGTTCAATTTTCTAAATTTTTTTAAACAAATTTTGTTTAGAATCGAATGATTTTATTTTAAATATCAATTATGATGACATCACAAGCAAACCAGTTCAATAATCATAAATATCTTCATCATAATTAATATTATCAAAAATAATATTAAATAGAATTGAAACCAAATTTATTTTTTATCAATTATATTCTTTCAAAAAGCACATAACAGAGATAGCACTTACAAATGAATTAGGATGAATTTATTACTTAGAAAGTATTTTTTGAAATTATGAATCTTTCATAAATTAATATTAATATGGATAATTATCGTACTAATATATGGAAATTTTTAATTCCATTCGCGTGAACACGAAAAATATAATAGCACAACAAAGGAAGAATGCTATTTCCTTCACATCAAAAATTTGTCTTTAAAAGCCATTTATCTGGCACATGCTTCACGGGCCGTAAAAAATACATGATGGGCGAGTTAAAAGGGATATCTGCAGCTGACTCACCCCAATAAACTAAAAGACAGGAAGAAAATATGTAAGGGACATAAAAGGATTATGTAAGTAACCAGGTATGCGTGAATTCATAATTCAGCAAGGCAAGAGTTGACAGAGGGTTCTCAAGGGGGAGATAGGATCGTGTAGGAACAAAAATTATACCACCACGTCAAAAACATTTAATCATTTAATGTTACCTAAATTACTTTTACAAGAATAATATCATAGCCACAGAATATATATATATATATATATATATATATATATATATATATATATATATACAATTTGGCTAATAAATTACGAAAGTAATACCTTAAATTATAGATATTAATTTTAAGAGCACACTAATATTATTGTAAAAATTTGTAGCTCATAAATTTATAAAATGATTAATTAAAATTAATTAGGTTGTCAAATAACATAAATAATATATGTGAGTTTTTACATGTAACGGTAATGATATTGGTGAGCCAAGGGAACAGATTTACTGCTCTTTTATTTAAGAGAATCGAATTCCGCATTAATAAAACCAAGATAAGTGATATAAGCAATAAGAAGTTATAAAAGTGCTAAGAAGAATTTAATATAAGAGACTGATGTGAGAGTGACTGTGTGTGCGAGATGTGTGGCCCAGTAGAGTGAGCTGCAGGCAGGTGTTGGAGCTGCAGCAGACACACCCCTCTGCAAGATAAATCACCTAATACAGGGGCAACCTGCAAGCTATCCTACGAGTGCCTCCTCACTGCTACAATACCTGTGTGTATTTGTATATCTGTGTACTCTGTATGGAGAGCTCAGGCCAGAGCAAATCTATCCCATGAATTACTAGAGGCACATTTTCATTTTGTTTAAAAATATAAACGTCAACAGATATACTTAGTCTTCCTGAATACTTAAATTGTACATAAAAATACATGTATTTTCCATTTTTAATTGTAAAACCTAATCACGAAAGCACTAATTTTATTTAAAGTTAATTTTTCAAACTTAATGAAAAAATATTGGTCTTATATATACACTTAGTTGAATTATCAATGCAAAACTAAAATGACAAATTTGATAAATTTGATCTAATAATAAATTTTCATTATGACAAATATTCGAAACAAATCTGCAGTAGAAAATTGATCGATCTCGAAAAAAAAGAAAATACTGGGTGCATAATCTGGCCTTTGAGTGAACTTTTTTTTTTTTTTTTTTTTTTTTTTTTTTTTTTTTTTTTTTTTTTTTTTTTNATATTCGTTCTATACACACACACACACACACACACATATATATATATATATATATCCAAATGAAGAAAATACTCTTCTCTTTATTTTCCTTCTACGAATGGCTCATTATCCTTCCTCATAACAAAGAGATAAATAAACATGTAATAACTCGTGTTAATTATGAAAGGCAGTGGACAGCGCGACTGAAACAGGAGACAGACTCCCCTATCTTCAAGATGAACGCAGCGAAATTATTTTTCTTTAGATAGATGTGCAACTTCATAAATTCAAAGCTAAAAAAATCTCTACGTTCCAGGATATATAATTTAAAATTCGAAAGACTGTGTAATAAACGTGTTATAAACACAGTGTTCTATAACTGACAAAATTCGTTAGTTGGACATTAAAAAAAAAAAATTCTACAGTTACAAGTTAATCTTATCAGTATAATATATATCTTGTTATTATTATTATTATAAGTGAGTTAAAAATAAGTAAAAATTATTGAAAGATCACTTACTATATTTCTATTGTTTCTAATTTTTTTTTTCATTTATAAACTATTGAATAATATTCCATGTATACCCAAAGGTATATCACAATATATATCATCATCCAGAAAATAAATTTTTCTTTCATTAATGTAAGTAATAAGCTCAATTATTCCTTTACAATATGGCAAACAAGCATTAATGTTGACCATGTAAAGTACTGTATAAAAATGAACACTACAAGACTTTTTTTGTACAAATATATTGACATATTTATAAATATATCGCTACAATTACCTTATTATTATTATCTTGTGGCAAATAAAAAATGTTTTATCTTCTTTGCTGCATCATGTAACAGTCCTTTCCTGTCTCAAAAAATGTCAGATCAATAATTTCTTCTTAATTTTGAAGCTACTTATCTGATAATATCTTATCTGAACATGACTCTTACACTCGTATTTTTTTCCCAATCGTAGATGATAAATTGAAGTTGAATATACTGTACCTCATGTCCTAGTACTTCTAAAAGAAATAATAAATTTGTCCCTGAGGCCCAAAAGTAGGTTCTTTATAAAAATAGAACGAATATGGAGGGCGTGCGCTTTTACCTTATGGAATGTTCATATAGAAATATCTACTAAATACGATCCTTGTGAATTCACTTAGTTCACCAAGTCCTTTCGAAACTGACATTTTCGTTTATTTTGCTAGAAAATTAACTATTTCAATCGACAAGAAAATCAAAATCATAGTTAATTACTTCGACAAAAAAGAAGACTAAATTAGTTAAACAATAATATGGGACTATAGTCAATGGCTTTCTTCCTTTTTTTTTTTTTCCTTGAGACATGAATTACTTAGATTGGAAAACCGGTAGAAATCTGTTAGGATGGTAAAAATTAATTGACAATGAATTCAACAACTCCAGATGAGAAAACATTTTTTTTTTTCTTGTAACACAAAATATATTTGAACTCTAGTTCATTATATCTATCATATAGATAAAGACAAATTCATATCGTAGTTCGTATTTATAAATATAAATTTTTAAATTCTAAAAAATAGAACTAGGGGACATATTGATGGAGACGTTCAAGTGATGTGAGGCAAAATTTAGAATTTTTAAAAACTAGCTTTTAAATATTTATTTTAAAATTAAATAAATAAAACATAACCAATCTGAAGGAATTAGTCCATCTTCATGAAAGCAACTTTATGAAATGTTGTGTTGCTAAAATTTATTGTAAAGTGTAGAATTTCCGAAACCTATTACTTTACATAATAAATAATAATCACTAACTTTCTAGACTTATGTTGACCTTCAATTAGTATGCATATAACTTTAAAGTTATAAGTTATATACATTTAAGCACAAGTAGTACAGTAAATGACATTTCACCACAACTTCAAGCTCAATCATATATACACAAACAAATATTAGTTTGTTGAGAATTAAGAATTTTTTCCTATTATTTTATCCATTGAAAGAATGCATACAATAAAAGAAAATTTTTCATAAATAGTCATAACTCGTTATATTACTATGAGTTTACATAAAACTCTGTTCAAGACTTACATCCCCAGACAGTGTGTGCAGAATGATCGATTACAGTACTAAAAACTGTATTATCAAGCTGTTTAATTCACTACTGTACTCTTTATAATATGTCATTTGTGCAACATATTTATCCTTTGATTTGATTATCAATTGACCTAGAGAGGTACCGACCATTTTCTGCTTTGTGTCATACAAATTAATCAACAAAAGAGCAGTATATTCATCAGATCAAAATAAATTGCTACGATTTGCCTGTATATGCAGATCCGATGTTACGACGCTTGCTTGATCACAGGCCCCTAACCTGACATTAAGGACTAACATTATATTAGGGAACTAGTTAGTAGTAAGTTTAGGAACGAAACCTCGCAGCGTTCAAATCTTCCAACTAATTCTTGATGTATGTCATAGCGGTGGCACATAAACTGGGGAATCAGCATACTCGTATTCTCGCTTCTCGCTCTCTGGGAATCATCTGAGAGAATTATCGATATGTATGTATGTCTTAGCTAAAAATAAATTTGAAATAGCTCTTTCTCAGCCGGTCTGTGAAAGTTTGGATGCCCTGGCTGAAGAAATCACACCATAATCCTGGTGGTTGAGCAGCCTGTCAGGTGAAATTGGTAGGAAGGGGCTCTACTCGACAAGGATTAGGTTCACCTTCCATATGACGCCGGCTGTTAGTCTTTGTATGCTATGCCGTTAACGGTGCCATACAGACCATATGGCATCAAAGACCTAGCAGT
Source organism: Oncopeltus fasciatus (assembly GCA_000696205.2). Taxonomy (NCBI): domain Eukaryota; kingdom Metazoa; phylum Arthropoda; class Insecta; order Hemiptera; family Lygaeidae; genus Oncopeltus; species Oncopeltus fasciatus. The sequence continues at coordinate 106,662 of KZ806866.1, forward strand.
AAATGAATCCCAAGTCATAATTATCAATAATAATGCCCTTTGGTTTATTTGTTTTTTATAGTTTATTTATTAGTTATTCTAATACAGTAACAAATGAATACTATATTATTTGATAATTACGTCATCGTCTCTCCCAATTTCCTGAATGGAACTGAAATGGTTTAATGTCTCATCTCCACTTCGTACTGGTATGGCTTTAAGGCAGCCTTAGCGGATCCTTTAGGTTCATTATTCTTTACGGCTAATTTGATATAGATAAATTATTGACTTAGTTTTATGACAATACGATTAGTTTGGCGTCTTCAGAAGCAATTAAGAAATAAGTTGGGTATTTTTCTTATTAATAATTCATCACAATTTCCCATCCTCTCACGAATTTGGGTTTCATTAAATTTTATGACATAGAATGGAACCCTCCCACCCCCCCATTAACATTTATGCATCCATCAGTGTTATCCCCGTTCGACAAAGTTCAAGAAGCATTCTAAGAAAGACCCATTGAAGAAGACTGTTTAAGATCATTCTCAGAGATTATTTTCACTTAAAAGACAAAGATTACTATAAACGGCGGCTTAACAGCACAAGATGACGGCTCCTGAAAGTAATGAGAAGCCCTAAGAGCCACTGTTTCAGCAGGTGTCGACCCTAAACGGTAGGTCGCCAACTCAAGGGCTTAAGTGGCACTTCACAATGCCAGAGACCGAGTCACACTTCATTCGGTCTGTTCTTTGTAAGACCGTCGTCAAGCAGTTCACGTTTCTAACAAGCAGCTACTTTCGATATGCTTTGCAGATTTCTATCTGTAATTAGTAGGTGTACTTATTTGTTATACAAATTCAATTCAATTTATATTCGTTCTATACACACACACACACACACACACATATATATATATATATATATCCAAATGAAGAAAATACTCTTCTCTTTATTTTCCTTCTACGAATGGCTCATTATCCTTCCTCATAACAAAGAGATAAATAAACATGTAATAACTCGTGTTAATTATGAAAGGCAGTGGACAGCGCGACTGAAACAGGAGACAGACTCCCCTATCTTCAAGATGAACGCAGCGAAATTATTTTTCTTTAGATAGATGTGCAACTTCATAAATTCAAAGCTAAAAAAATCTCTACGTTCCAGGATATATAATTTAAAATTCGAAAGACTGTGTAATAAACGTGTTATAAACACAGTGTTCTATAACTGACAAAATTCGTTAGTTGGACATTAAAAAAAAAAAATTCTACAGTTACAAGTTAATCTTATCAGTATAATATATATCTTGTTATTATTATTATTATAAGTGAGTTAAAAATAAGTAAAAATTATTGAAAGATCACTTACTATATTTCTATTGTTTCTAATTTTTTTTTTCATTTATAAACTATTGAATAATATTCCATGTATACCCAAAGGTATATCACAATATATATCATCATCCAGAAAATAAATTTTTCTTTCATTAATGTAAGTAATAAGCTCAATTATTCCTTTACAATATGGCAAACAAGCATTAATGTTGACCATGTAAAGTACTGTATAAAAATGAACACTACAAGACTTTTTTTGTACAAATATATTGACATATTTATAAATATATCGCTACAATTACCTTATTATTATTATCTTGTGGCAAATAAAAAATGTTTTATCTTCTTTGCTGCATCATGTAACAGTCCTTTCCTGTCTCAAAAAATGTCAGATCAATAATTTCTTCTTAATTTTGAAGCTACTTATCTGATAATATCTTATCTGAACATGACTCTTACACTCGTATTTTTTTCCCAATCGTAGATGATAAATTGAAGTTGAATATACTGTACCTCATGTCCTAGTACTTCTAAAAGAAATAATAAATTTGTCCCTGAGGCCCAAAAGTAGGTTCTTTATAAAAATAGAACGAATATGGAGGGCGTGCGCTTTTACCTTATGGAATGTTCATATAGAAATATCTACTAAATACGATCCTTGTGAATTCACTTAGTTCACCAAGTCCTTTCGAAACTGACATTTTCGTTTATTTTGCTAGAAAATTAACTATTTCAATCGACAAGAAAATCAAAATCATAGTTAATTACTTCGACAAAAAAGAAGACTAAATTAGTTAAACAATAATATGGGACTATAGTCAATGGCTTTCTTCCTTTTTTTTTTTTTCCTTGAGACATGAATTACTTAGATTGGAAAACCGGTAGAAATCTGTTAGGATGGTAAAAATTAATTGACAATGAATTCAACAACTCCAGATGAGAAAACATTTTTTTTTTTCTTGTAACACAAAATATATTTGAACTCTAGTTCATTATATCTATCATATAGATAAAGACAAATTCATATCGTAGTTCGTATTTATAAATATAAATTTTTAAATTCTAAAAAATAGAACTAGGGGACATATTGATGGAGACGTTCAAGTGATGTGAGGCAAAATTTAGAATTTTTAAAAACTAGCTTTTAAATATTTATTTTAAAANTTTTTTTTTTTTTTTTTTTTTTTTTTTTTGCTGGGTTAACCTCCCTTGCAACCACTAAGGGTCATTGGAGGGAGGGGCTATCTACAGGTTGCCACCCCATTCTAAACACCCATGGCTCAGGACAAGCTTCTATATAATAAATAAAAGATTGACCTGGGCGGGATTTGAACCCGCAGCACCAGGATTGCGAGACCCGTACGGATCCCCTGAGCTACCCTGGCGCCCCTGAGTGAACTTTATAACGTTCTTTGTTATTATTATTGAAATTTCAAATATAATTATTTCCGTCGAGAGGAGTTTAGTTTTAAATTAACTATAAGTTTTGCGATTCAAACTAATCGAAAATCTTGGTTATATGTCTGTGAAAAAGCGATGGTCTAGTCAAAACTATCGGAACTTTAATTGATACATCTTTCTACAGACAAAAAATAATTTAAGCACATGTGTATAGGACCTAGTAAATAATTGAATATGCTAAAATGTCATTCGCGCAAGCACGCGCACATACACAAAACACAGGCACAAACAAAAACCCACATATTCACGCACAAACACATAATATTAACTTATTATCATAATGCTGTATTACAGTCACTATTTATTGATGTCCTACTGAGATTTGTATGACAAACGGAAGGATGACTTCATGAATATGAATGATGATATTGGATTCTAGAAAGGTGTAAAATAGGAGAGTCTCATAAAATCTACATATAAATTCAGTGCTTTCACCGATATTCTTGACATAATCCAAAATTAATCCTAACAATTTAAAAAATTGTTCCGTGTACATTTATAGTAGTCAATTTCAAAAAACAACTAGTGGTTTACAATTTTTCACAATTGTCATATTTCCCATAATCAATTTAAAAAAAAATCTATTAGAGAAATAGCAAGAAGTACACAATTATAGAATAATTTGAAAATATTTTTTTTTGTCGATTTTTGTTTTCTACAAAACATGTTTCTACATGTCTCATAACGTAAAAAATCAAAATTTGTGGAAAGGACAACATTTTTGATTTTTTTATAATAGATCACAAAACTTTATTTTTCGAGAAATGAATTACAAAAAACTGGTACATAAAATTTAAAAAAATGCAATACTAGAGGTCCTATTTACAACTATTTAATGCATTTCTTAATAATTAGTAGGGGGTTGAAGTAAGATAAAGGTGGTTTACTACAGTAAGCAAAAGACTACATTCTAAAGCCATTATTTCTTTGTTATTATTAAAGAAAGATAAATGTGTCATTTGTAGCAAGAGTGTTTGTTCCTTACCTCTTACTCAGCTGGTTTGTGCTGTTTCAGGCGAAGGTGTGAAGATGGGTCGTGGAATGTGGCTTGCTCAGTCTCTCGCTGTCCTTCTCCTGTGTCTTCTGATGGCGCGCTCCTTCGCTGCCCAGCCTGCTGAAAAAGAGCGTCTCATCAACGAGCTTGACGTAAGCTTCGTATTTAACATTTCTCAACTAAATTCATTAGTAGCGATCCTGCTCCGCCTAGAAACTAATCTCCAAATATACCAAACTTCCTCATTTAAAAATACAAATTTCCTTCGACTCCACAACATAGGAAATAAGCACAAAACATTTTTTTTATAAAAGCCAGTTGATCTCACACAAGACACGGCCTGAGTTACTGGAGTCACGCAGTTCTCCAAGCGAAGACTTGGTCTACCTGCTCTTTTTACATCAAGCATTACTCCAACATGGAAAGCCACTATTTTTTTTTTTTTGCATGAATTATCGGAATCCATTTATCCTGAAATGAAAATATTAAAATTTCAAGGTAGGTATCTTTGTATCCATTATATTCAAAGTACTCATCGAAACTTGAAATGAACATATTCCAAGCCATTGGATAAATCCAACTAATCCATTGGATAAATATAAAATCCTTTAAACCAATTGTCTATCATTTTAAATGTCCGAAAAGCAGGAACTGCGCAAACTAATCGAATTCCTTAGCAGAGTTAATTTGAATTTTTCCTGTCAACTGAATAACCTAAAGAATGTTTGGATTTTATGAATAATAAACAAAGAATAAATATTTCATGTATAATTCATTCATTGAAGTTTCAGTAATTGCAAGTGCTAAAACTTTCCTTGAAAGCTTTTCTAATGAAACCTAAGTTACAGATAAAACCCCATTGCCGGTAAGCCATATATATTGTAATGCTTTTTAAACTTAAGAGCTAAGCTATGTTAAATGTTAATGAAAAATATGGTCGCTATAGTTTTGAGAAAGTTTATAACTCTAATAAAGGACAAATGCGCTCCTATTATATTTTTCTGTTGCATAATTATATATTTTCGTTCATTTTATTTGAATGATAATTAAATGCAACAATTATCTGAAAAATTCAAAATCATAATAGGGAAATTAATTCTCTCAACTAATTTATTTATTCATTTATGGGAAATAAATTCAGTATGAGATAGATTAAATTTTTGGCGATTCCCTCAGTGTACAGTAACCGCTGGATGAAGTATTTAGAGATGAACTTTGTTTTTGACGCTTATCTATAAACAGTCTTAAGGGAGCATACGGGGATTATGGTAATAGAGTCCCGAGTCAAAGGTCCCAAGTACAATACTAACAGCATGCAAATAGATCTGCTTTATTTCTATAATTCTGTTTGCAATGACAGAAAATTTCTGGTTCGCTCCTGGAAACATCAAAAACTAATTTGGTGCCTTTACTCACTCGATGGGCCAGAAAAAAAAGCTACCACAATGATTTGCTGATAAACTTTGATGGATTGTCGTGGTTCGCGAATAAACATATCCAAACCATGTTTTCCTCTCCAGGCCTGTATGACCTCCTTTTTTTTTTTTTTTTTTTTTAAC
>KZ806866.1:113083-130463 GCA_000696205.2 Oncopeltus fasciatus
TTTTATTTATTTTTTTTATTTTTTTTTTTGCTGGGTTAGCCTCCCTTGCAACCACTAAGGGTCATTGGAGGGAGGGGCTATCTACAGGTTGCCACCCCATTCTAAACACCCATGGCTCAGGACAAGCTTCTATATAATAAATAAAAGATTGACCTGGGCGGGATTTGAACCCGCAGCACCAGGATTGCGAGACCCGTACGGATCCCCTGAGCTACCCTGGCGCCCCTGAGTGAACTTTATAACGTTCTTTGTTATTATTATTGAAATTTCAAATATAATTATTTCCGTCGAGAGGAGTTTAGTTTTAAATTAACTATAAGTTTTGCGATTCAAACTAATCGAAAATCTTGGTTATATGTCTGTGAAAAAGCGATGGTCTAGTCAAAACTATCGGAACTTTAATTGATACATCTTTCTACAGACAAAAAATAATTTAAGCACATGTGTATAGGACCTAGTAAATAATTGAATATGCTAAAATGTCATTCGCGCAAGCACGCGCACATACACAAAACACAGGCACAAACAAAAACCCACATATTCACGCACAAACACATAATATTAACTTATTATCATAATGCTGTATTACAGTCACTATTTATTGATGTCCTACTGAGATTTGTATGACAAACGGAAGGATGACTTCATGAATATGAATGATGATATTGGATTCTAGAAAGGTGTAAAATAGGAGAGTCTCATAAAATCTACATATAAATTCAGTGCTTTCACCGATATTCTTGACATAATCCAAAATTAATCCTAACAATTTAAAAAATTGTTCCGTGTACATTTATAGTAGTCAATTTCAAAAAACAACTAGTGGTTTACAATTTTTCACAATTGTCATATTTCCCATAATCAATTTAAAAAAAAATCTATTAGAGAAATAGCAAGAAGTACACAATTATAGAATAATTTGAAAATATTTTTTTTTGTCGATTTTTGTTTTCTACAAAACATGTTTCTACATGTCTCATAACGTAAAAAATCAAAATTTGTGGAAAGGACAACATTTTTGATTTTTTTATAATAGATCACAAAACTTTATTTTTCGAGAAATGAATTACAAAAAACTGGTACATAAAATTTAAAAAAATGCAATACTAGAGGTCCTATTTACAACTATTTAATGCATTTCTTAATAATTAGTAGGGGGTTGAAGTAAGATAAAGGTGGTTTACTACAGTAAGCAAAAGACTACATTCTAAAGCCATTATTTCTTTGTTATTATTAAAGAAAGATAAATGTGTCATTTGTAGCAAGAGTGTTTGTTCCTTACCTCTTACTCAGCTGGTTTGTGCTGTTTCAGGCGAAGGTGTGAAGATGGGTCGTGGAATGTGGCTTGCTCAGTCTCTCGCTGTCCTTCTCCTGTGTCTTCTGATGGCGCGCTCCTTCGCTGCCCAGCCTGCTGAAAAAGAGCGTCTCATCAACGAGCTTGACGTAAGCTTCGTATTTAACATTTCTCAACTAAATTCATTAGTAGCGATCCTGCTCCGCCTAGAAACTAATCTCCAAATATACCAAACTTCCTCATTTAAAAATACAAATTTCCTTCGACTCCACAACATAGGAAATAAGCACAAAACATTTTTTTTATAAAAGCCAGTTGATCTCACACAAGACACGGCCTGAGTTACTGGAGTCACGCAGTTCTCCAAGCGAAGACTTGGTCTACCTGCTCTTTTTACATCAAGCATTACTCCAACATGGAAAGCCACTATTTTTTTTTTTTTGCATGAATTATCGGAATCCATTTATCCTGAAATGAAAATATTAAAATTTCAAGGTAGGTATCTTTGTATCCATTATATTCAAAGTACTCATCGAAACTTGAAATGAACATATTCCAAGCCATTGGATAAATCCAACTAATCCATTGGATAAATATAAAATCCTTTAAACCAATTGTCTATCATTTTAAATGTCCGAAAAGCAGGAACTGCGCAAACTAATCGAATTCCTTAGCAGAGTTAATTTGAATTTTTCCTGTCAACTGAATAACCTAAAGAATGTTTGGATTTTATGAATAATAAACAAAGAATAAATATTTCATGTATAATTCATTCATTGAAGTTTCAGTAATTGCAAGTGCTAAAACTTTCCTTGAAAGCTTTTCTAATGAAACCTAAGTTACAGATAAAACCCCATTGCCGGTAAGCCATATATATTGTAATGCTTTTTAAACTTAAGAGCTAAGCTATGTTAAATGTTAATGAAAAATATGGTCGCTATAGTTTTGAGAAAGTTTATAACTCTAATAAAGGACAAATGCGCTCCTATTATATTTTTCTGTTGCATAATTATATATTTTCGTTCATTTTATTTGAATGATAATTAAATGCAACAATTATCTGAAAAATTCAAAATCATAATAGGGAAATTAATTCTCTCAACTAATAAAATCTAATGTCCCACCAGAATCCGAAATTACGAAAAAATGGATATAACGTCTGCACAACTTTTTTTAAAAAACTAATATATAATTAGTTATGTATAATTAAGAAATTTAAATTTATAATTAAACTTCTATTCATTTTAGACTGGTAACTAATTTTGTATCAGCTTCATTTAGTATCTATAAATCTTCTCAACACACTGTTAAAAGTTTAAAATTGCTCTAATAGCCATACATGTTGGTATATATTTTAAGAAGCTCTACATGTTTTGTTCTTTCCATTTTGGTTGTCCCTTGCGTTGAGGGTTTAAGAGTCTACCTGCTTACATGAGTATGTAAATAGCCATCCGTTAGTTAGTTAAAATACCTTATAAATAACCGATTACAAGATGAATTATAGAGTTTTCAAGTTCAAAACAACCATAGGGATTTTGATAAAATGTGAAATTTAGGTTGCGCATGAGGCTATGAGTTGTCTTAATATATGAGCTAGATAATCAAACTTCTGTAAGATAATCAAATAGACTGTTAAAGCCTTAGAATAGCCACAAACAATATATTTGTAATCCTATAGATCTAGGGTTTTTGTCGCTTTCTGACAGATTGAAATTGAAAATTTCACTTTTCTTGTTTGCATAATCATAGTCGCATCATACATCACTTGCACTCACTTGAAACCGGTAGTTGTGAACTTATCATCATTCCTATTTCATTAAAAGGCTTAAATTATAAACCTTTAACTTGGAGGTAAGTGCATTACAATAAAAATCTATCTGTCTCAACCAGGGCTCGAACCTGGATCTCCTGCTATCCGGGCAAGCGCATTAGCCAATTACACAACCGAGAATAGCCAGATAACTTATTAAATCCCCCCCCCCTCCTACCGGGAGTCTAAACCTCCAAGAATCCCAGAGGAGTGCTGGGAATTTAATAAGTTATCTGGCTAGTCAGCAGGCGATCCAGGTTCGAGCCCTGGTTGAGACAGATAGATTTTTATTCTATTCCCTTGTATTTATTGTTTGAAATTTATGTGGCATTAAATACCACAGCAAAAACAATATTTATATTTAAGTGTATCACTTGTATATTGTGATTCAAAAGAGTTTAAATTTACAAATTCGACCCACTAATAACGAGGCGAGGAGAGAGTGGGCAGAAGGGTAGAGAGTTATACTTCCTTCTAAACATTGAGATATGATTTGAACTGTAAATTCTCTAGCAATTTTATTTATTGTTTCAGAATAAATAGACATTTAATATTCATTGGTCATTACGAGCTAATATTTGAATTCCGTTGAATGTAAAGAGAGATAAAATCGAGGGCGGGAAGAGTTCTCACAGTTGTAAAGAGCGCAATACTGCCCTCAAACAATGAGAACCACTAGCTGTGGTCTCGGACTGAAAGGCGAATGGATCGCAGCGGTTAGTCCCGAGTCGGCCGGGAGGAGAGAGGCGAGGAGGAGTGCTTTCCAAGCATTCCCCCGAAAGTCCTTCACATCTTCCGTCTCCCCTAATAATGCAATACTCTGGGCAGGTTAGTGGAGGAGCTCGCGTCAGAGTATGGTCAGGTGTGAAGGGCACGGCTTCATCTCAAGTACAAGACAGATATCACCTATGTTTCCAGCTGTTCACACAACAACAATTCTTATTAAAGCATACATTTTGGAATCTTTAGCAGCAACCGTCTCATAAATCAAGTAAATTATTTGTTTGATTCGTTTACGGCATTCCCAGTTCCATTTATCATTCATGGAAAAGGGTTATTAGGTTAATTCGGAAAAACTTAGTCAATTCTGATAAAAAGAGTTTTTTGCTATAAAAATTACCTACCTATATACACTAACTTTCAGTGACCAATTAAGGAATTCCAGTCAATCTCACTCCACTTTTATATATATAGAAATTAATTCGTCTGAGTATTGTTTTAGAGATGACTTGCAAGCTAAAAGTCATGGGTTCAAATCTCGGACCCGCAATACTTCAAGTTCTACAGTTTCTCACCCAACCGAAATTAAGCCTCTCACAAATACCTTTTTCCTTTTAGAAAATAAAAGAATTATGCATTCAATTTTTTTCTTCACTTTGCGAATAATATTAATGCAGCTGACACAATTTGGTACTACGTTATGTATTCTTTTGAAAAGTAAATTCAATTTCTTATACAAACATAATATAGATAAAATCCAAATTTTTAAACATAGTATTTATCTACTGAATCATCTTGCCTCAAAGAATAGAGCTAAATTAAGAGACTACTTCAAGCTGTATCATTTGGATTTGCATTAAATATTAAAATGATTTAGGGAATAGAGTTTAAATAGTAAGAAAGCCAATATTTTGAGGAGGTCTAAGGAAGGCCCTATGCTCATAAATAATGAACAGACAAAAAGACAATAGGAACAACCAGTTTTCATCAATACATTATTACATATAAGACTCTTTTTCAACCACTTAATATCATGGAGGGTGGGGCTATCTACAGTTTTCCACCCCATTCAACAAATCCATGAGAAACTTTTATTTACAGATAAAAGCTTGTCCTGGGAGGGGTTAGAACACGCATTGACGAGATTGCGAGACCTGAACGGATCCCATGATCTACCCTGGCGACTCTAATGACAGATTCGTGTATCTTTGCTTCGTAAAAAAATAAAATAAAATAATCAAATTTTTTTTTTTTACAAATAAAATTATTATTATTATTATNNATTATAGAAATATTATTAAATAAAGTTGTGTGATTTTTTCCAGACCCTAAAGTATGTGCCTTGAAGATATATTTCGTTTGCAAAGTATAAATAGTTTTATTCTGAGGGACTAGTCTTTGAGGGACCGGCTTAGCAGAGGGGATCTCTTAAGTATAGCGCTGCGGATTTGAGTTCCGCCCTCGGTCAGGGTTTCATCGAGAAATAAAAGTTTGTTCCAGTGCCTTTGTAAAACCATTCTCTCCAGATAATTCTCAAATTACTGCAGCCTCATATGTACCACTGCAGCCAACAAGGGGACATTTCGAACATGGTTCACCTTCAGCCCTTCAAACTAAATTTAAATGGTTTTTGCGAGTAAGAAAAATCCATTATTACTAAAGTAGAAAGCATTCATTTACAATCAAACTGCCAATCGTAAATACTTTGTTTTGTATTTCGGTCAAATTGAAAGTGAAAAAAGTAGGTTATAATTGGTTCTTTTTTAACGTTTTAATTATATACTTAATATTTGTAAATTAGATTATTATGTTGTTGCTTTAAGAAGAAAGATAATTCTAGCGCAATCACTACTAATTTTACCTAGCATCGAGAGCGGTTAAAAAAAGCAACGGTTTTGAAGTGCAATTGTTATTATTTGGTTTGCGTAAAGGATTATTGAAATTATTTAAAAATTAATTTATAAGAAAATAAATTGGAGATTTAGGAAGAAATTATATATTGCTGAGATTATTCGAGTAAATCATTCAATAAAAAACGTAAAACTAACACACTACCTAATCATTAAACTTAACTGTTTATAGTATAAAGATATCACAATTTACTTTAAATATATGTATATGTACCATTTCTATTTTCGGAATTTACATCGTAATTCTATCTTATAAAAAAGTCAAGAATCCATAGTTTCTTATCTGTTAAAAAAGAGTACATATTTTCCTAATGTCATTCATTATTGCACTAGCATTGCAGAGTATCCTATTCAGTAGAAGTGAATAAACTTAGAAATTCATCTGATTTATCTTGTAATCTTAAGAAAACATTATTAGTAAAGCTACGATCGGCTTCCACTTCCTAAGCCGATTAAATATTACTTAGCAATCACTAGATATAATCAGTGAGCTTTAAGTAAAGCGAATAAACTCTATCTCTTTGGAACAACTAGTTATTAGAAAGATATGAACTTATTGAAAATGAAAGAAGTAGAAAGCATTCATTATCTTTATCTATCATCTAGAATTATTGAAAGATTCACTATTCACAAGAAAAAATGTCCTCTTTTCCCTATTCACAAGAAAAAATGTTGTCTTTTCTAAATAAAAGACATGATTATAATCCCTTATCAAACGTACCGATAAATACGTTGTAAATAATTAAAGTTTTAGGTACCGCATGAAACTAACTGAAATCATAAAATTCAGGGAACAAACTCAATCTTACATTTACATTTAAAAACCACATGCCAAATTTTATGAACAAAAACAACTTATTGCGGCTTCTAGGAGTTAAAATTATCAAATTTCGGTTCAGATAAACTCCACCTCTCAATAGTTGAATTTCTCAGTGCGACTTCTAAAATATTTCCTTTATACCAATAAAAATATTTATGTTGTTTCATAATTTTAAACTAAGTATTACGCCCGGTAATAACCTATTCGTACGAATTCTCTCGCAATGACCTGCCTTTCTCTTTGTATTTAACAACACCATGTTAAATTTCATTAAGAGATACAACAAACTGAGGCCTGTAAGCATTGAGACAGCACACACACACAAACACATAAAAAGTATGCGAGCATGTGTAAATCTAATTTTATCATTTTTGTACTTAGAGGGTAATAAAAAAAGAGATAAATAAAAATCTGTCATGAGTAAACCCAAAATCTGCGAAAACCCTGGCTTAGGCTAAAAACAAAATGATCAGCTTACACACTGCACTAATCCTTTTTTGAAATAATAACACTATTATAAGTTATTATTATTTTTAAACAATGTTTTTATCAATCAAGTAAAATATTCGCCACCACAGCACAAAAAAAAGTTTTTTTGTTAGATTAAAGTTAGCTTCATTAGATAAAATTCAAAGAAGTAGATCAGATTTTTCAATTTTTTATTGAAGAAGTACTTCAAATTAAGTAAGCAGTTACAAAAAACTAAAAACAAAATAAAATGACATAATTGACTAAGACTAATAACTCTTGTAATTGGATCATTTTAATTAACTGTAAGTTCAATAGGCTGAGGGGAAAAAATTAAAAGGAAATATCAGCATTTAATTTCGAATAACATTTGTATTAAACAAGCAATTTCCTGAAATGATTTAGGAAATTAGAAATTATTGTCTCTTCTTAAAGGTGTGAAAAATTACTTTAACGTTATGGTATTACTCTAAAGAGTTTTTTTTTTGTAATATTGTTAATAGCAAAAAATAAATTTTTATAGTTAATAATAATTAATTATTACTTTCATTGAATTCAAATTCAGTAATTAATTGTAAAATTTTGTAACTATTTTTGCAAGAATAAGTAAAATAGTGGCGAATAGTTTATTGAAAATGTTGACTTAAGGATATTTTCCATAAATATTTTTAAGCATCAATTTACAAAATTAATTTAGGTAGATAACAAAGAGTCAATCTACTCAATTTTTTTTTTAAATATTTCTTTCTGAATAAGTTAGAAATGTATAGTACCTCAATACAGGCGAAAATTATGCTACGGCTAGCACATACTTCATATGTGTGCGAATGGACGACAAATTGAGTATTGCATAACTGAACAGAGATATCATTTTCCTTGAAACCGAGATCAAAGATGCTATTTCCCCTTCCTTTCACTACAAGAAGCTCCATACTTAATGGCTTCCTCAGAAGAAGAAATATAAATTTGTATCCAAGATGTAATATATATGTCTGAGATACAACCATTCTATATAATCGGAATGGCCATTTAAAACTGCGTCAGAACACTTTGAAAAATGTAATGAAGAGACTTAAATAAGTTTATTTCGGTCATTTGCCTATATATATATGTAAGTATGTAGGTGTATATNGGGGGGGGGGGTCGGTCAAGGTAGATCAAAAAGATATAATGTTTAAAAAATGCGTATTTTTCAATTATGTGTCTACGCTTCGGCCTACATCGTGAGCCATCTTCAGGGCGAGAGGACTGAGGGATGACTGCCTCATGACATGTGGTACAAGTGACACAACGTCCCCTATCGCCTTCATGATAGCACTGAAGACATGCTTACAGTGTAAGCAGAAACCTTGACTGATAATTTTACTAATATACCTAACAATACATTCACATGACACTGTGTGTGTGTGTGTGTGTGTCTATTAGTCAAAGCCCAGAAGTTTGAACAGAAGCAGCTTCTCCATTTTCAATTTGATAACTATCTAAAAAATACTATCCTTTCTAAAATTTCAAATTTTATACAACCTGATTATAAAACTTAAGTTGCAATTTAGGCATAAGAATAAATTAGAAGCACGAAAAACGACAAAAACAAGAGTAAGAAATGCTATATGCTCAATTACCGGAGATACAATTTTATGAGAATTACTTACTGTCTAAATAACAGTCTAAATATTCAAAAATATAGATTATTGAATATATTAAGATGAAATGTAAATATATTGGAAATTCTCTTAGGAAATGTCTTTTAGAACTTCCAATTAACTTATTTTTAAGGGATTCAGTGATTCTGAGAATAGAGGATTTTATTAAATTATAAAAAATAATAAACAAGTTTAATCGAATTGATTAACCAATCGACCTACAGGTTATTAAGACCCAAAACGGATTAAAGATGTGATTATTTTTTAGCAATATAGTATTAGTGAAAATTGTGTAGTCCACATACCTTTCCGGCCGCACAATTCCCCCCCCCCCCCTTTAAATGAATAATAGCACCCAATAAGAGCTGTGTTTTTCCAGAAGCACACCATTATTATTTTCGGTTATTAGGAACTGAAGCACAGAAAAAAAAAATGCAGTGTTCTGCGAGCCAGAAACTTTTGGATGAGGAGTCCAGCATCCTAACTCCTCAGCCTCGGACATCAGTGACAGTTAGTCATTTTTGGTTAATTAAAATATTATTATTCTGATATAAATTTCGATATGCTGTTTTGATAGATACAAAAACAGACTGTAGAGCAAAACGTTTTCTTCTAAGGAAAGATATTTTTATTTATTCATATAATATTTTTTTAAATATTTGGTCTCCAAATCCATTAGAATTATTGTATTGTTTTTTAAAGAAAGGGAATAATACGACTTTCCGGAGAAGTGTCTATAAACTTTTATATATTTTTTAAAATATTTAACATAATATATTTAAAATTGTGGAACCATTAACAAGCACTGAATATTTGAGGACTAAGTGCATCAACATATTGGCAGAAAGATTCAGAATATAAACTGGATGAAATCAAATAAGAAACTAACAATAGACGCTGGTGTAGTCAGCTTCCACTGTAGCGAAAGTCAGAAAGGGGTAAAATAGAAGAAGACAACCAAGTTACTGAGGGCTAACACAATATAAGGCTGATAATGTGGAAGGCTCGCCTGTGTGGGCAAGGGCGTCTCACATGGGAATATACTCTATCCCATATTGTGTCTATAGCCCCTTATCGGGTACAGCCGGCTCTCACTCTATATCTGTCTTCATTTTCTTTTCTTCTTTACTTTGGCTCCATCATCAAACATCCACCCCCCACACATAATTCTTAAATAACTAAAACACTATAAAGCGCAACGAACATTACAAAGTTTGATTATTTAAATATTTATAATGATAATATATCAGTAGTGATAATTTTTTTTAATTTAACATATAATTAAAGATGGTTTGTATTTAAAATAAAAACTTGTAACAGTGAATTTGTATTCAAATGTTAAAATAAATAAAATCGAATGTAAAAATTAACATAAACTCTAAATAATCAAGGTTAAGAAATATAATTTTTTCTTAGAGTGACCACGGACTTTTTATTTTCCTTACAATTTCAATAATTATAATTATAATAATTCTGATAAACTTAGATTGGGGGGTTACTACCGCATCAGATATCCAAAATATTTTTATTAATTTACTAAATATTCATCAGTTATGAATTAAAAATAATGAAAGTACCCGCTTGTCAACTTAGTCGTAAATTTTGATTTAACAGAAGTTTATCTTGAATTGTATGACTCATAAATTCGATTAAAAATTGTATACTTCAAATTTATTGATGAACTCGCTTTTAGTTTTGATATTTACATATCTCCTAGCTTTAATAGTATTAAAATATCCAGTTATTCATGGTAGCATACTATTATTGTGTAAATCTCAGTTATTGAATATAAATCTTTATTGATTAGTGTCTGAGCTAAAAATCAATAGTTTTGTCCCTCTTAACTAATCTCCACATTTAAAAAAATTTGTTGATAGTTATAATAAAGTAATAGTACCACCAATGTACAAATTTTAAATATCATGTAGTTTTGATAATGCTATTGAGATCTACTAAAATAATAATGTTTTCTTTAATAATAAATAAAGAAAAAATATGGATGAAGGTAAATTATTACCCAATAATAAATTTCTAAAATTTTAGAAGCTCCAGAGGAAGCACTTTTATTTATATATTATTATGCAATAATGAACTAGCATCTTTAATTTATGCTGAAAGTTTCAATAAAATTTAACTTGATAACTATTATCTAAACAGAAAAGTTAGAATATTTAATATTATTATTTAAAGAATAAAAAACAGACATAATATTTACAATGGGTGCACCTACTCATCCACTTTAGAGCCCTTGGTAGGTAGTATCGCAACAACTGGTGATAAAAAATATACTTCGTCTTCCCTCTCCCTCCACTGAAAGTTATAACCTGTACAATGTTCTACCAGTCCGTCGAGTATATGTATAGGCTCAGTGCAAAACCAGGCACCCGCATCGTTTCAGTATATCAACCCTAATACCCAATAGCACTTAATTAACTAAGGAAAGTTCTTACACTTAGTTATGCTAAATAATATTCCTATTGAATTTAAAACCATTTGGGGTGGACCAATAGAAATTTAGATGAACAAGTTAATAAATTAAGTATTGTCTTGTATATTCAGGTTTAATGAAAAAAATTATATATACTTGCTGTGACGTAATTTTATTTGTAATTATACATAATTAGTGATTAAGTGAAAGTTGGCGGAAATAACGTGTAAAGTATGAACAAGTTTTTAAAATATTGTTTTTCAGATTTAAGTATTATGGAAAGAAATATTTAAGAATATTTGAGTAACAATTAAATAAACTTTTGTGTTACATTAACTTAAAATATCAAATTTTGTTTGTTCATTTTGCAATTGTGATTTGAGGTGGATTGCAATAATTAATATTCGAATTAATTAATCTAAAATTGATTTTAAAAAATTAGTTATAAATAGCTCGACTGTTAATTCATCTCTTTAAACTAGTTCCAAGCTTTCCCATGAAAGTAAACTTTCTTTAAAATAAGTAGATATTTTTTGTTGTTTTTTGGGGGGGGGGGTCGGTCAAGGTAGATCAAAAAGATATAATGTTTAAAAAATGCGTATTTTTCAATTATGTGTCTACGCTTCGGCCTACATCGTGAGCCATCTTCAGGGCGAGAGGACTGAGGGATGACTGCCTCATGACATGTGGTACAAGTGACACAACGTCCCCTATCGCCTTCATGATAGCACTGAAGACATGCTTACAGTGTAAGCAGAAACCTTGACTGATAATTTTAAAAAATACGCAATTTTTAATTTGTATTTTTTGAATCTACCTTGTCCGAACCCTAACAAAAAACAGCTAATAATAATATTTACGGTCAAAAATTCTCCATTTTATTTCAAACAATCTCCTAGAACTTTAAAATAACTATTCTCCTTTTTAAACTTCTAAAACATTATTGTAAGTAAATTTTTTTAATGATTAATTGAATTTAAAAAAAAAGGAATTAGTTTAAAAAAGCTAAATTAACTACATTTCCAAAAAGCTTAATCTACCTATGGAATAAGATAAGTAAAGATACAGAATTATGAAATAAAAGCTTTGAAAGTAAATTTCTCCAGGGAATATATTGCAATTTGTCATATGAATAAGGCTAGAACTTAATTTGCTATAATCCATTGGATCCCCTTCCACTTTCGTCCCCTACCTTGGTAAATCAATTTTTCCTATCAAACAGTCAGTTCAAATTTTAGAATTTTCTCGTTGGCAACATCTTACGGCTATTAAATAATTTTCATAATTTCTTTAATTCTCTACTGATCCAACACAGGAGAAGCTAAAATACGGTGTGTGTGTAAAGATAATTTTAAACGGACTACATTTGATCTTCTGAGTTATATAAGGTTTTTAAAATTAGAAAACTCTTTCCTCAGACATATGGATGAATGAAAGACGTAAAAAGAACAAAATAAAAAAGTGTAAATATCTTCATTATTATTAATGTTACGAAAACAATGAATCGTTACAGGATTAATGTAAAATGTAAATTTATAATATGTTTATTATGTGAAACTTTTATGAATGACATACTGTAAAAATAATTATTAAGAATATATATAACTGTTAAAGTGGAGTCGTTCAAAACTTTATATAGATGCTTTAGGTTTGTGTTTAATATTTAAAATTTGTACATTGGTGGTAAGAATACGTTAAGATATTAATATGTCTAAGTGGTGAAAAGTTAAGAGGGACAAGACTATATTTTTAGCTAATATACTAATCATTCAAGGTTTACATTCAATATCTGAGAAATAGCATACTATTATTCATAAGGTTTACTTATCACTAATAGTATGCTACCTCATCATATTAGGTTATTCATATAAATGAATATTATAATACAATTAAAGCTACGGGATATATAAACATTAAAACTAAAACGGGTTCATCAATAAATTTGAAGTATAAAATTTATATTCGAATTTATAAGTCATACAATTCTTTAGTATTACAGGGATTTGGAAAGATTATGCACCCTAATAGTTCAGTACCAAAGACTTCAGACACCACATAGTCAAAACTCTCTATTAAAATGTATGGTTTAACATGGCAGCAAATACTGGACCAATGTCTGTACCAACCGTGGTTAGTCTCCTTATGGAAACTTTTAATTGGACCGGGCATAATTTATGCTCGAGTGTAGGGAAATTTGTCCCACTCTGCTAAAATAAGTATTGAGAAGTATTTACTTTAATTCAAATGAATCGCCACTTAAACGCAGAGTTAATCTAAAGACCGAACTTGACTAAATAATTCTCTTGAGCTCCAGGTATCGCAACTATAAAATAAATTCCATGTATGTCAGTATCTTTAATTAAAACGATTATTCAAATGTATATTATATAGACTTTTAAAAGTGACTGATTAGAAATTAATGTTTGTCTGATTTAAAAAATTTGATTTAAAGCATCTAAATAGTTTAGTAGACGCAATTACCTCATAAACATTATTGTTTAACACACATTTTAAGATGCGTACTAGAGTGGAAAACATATAGTGAAATTAAATGAAATTTAAACTATATACATGTATTAATGATGTTAAAATATTTGACAAGTTTAAGGAGCTCTTACGATACGGACCTGTAAAAATGGTATTAAAACAGCAAAGACTACATTGTTGAGATAATACAAACGCCTATTACCCATGAGATAATCTGCACTGTGAACCTGTAGCAGGCGATCGGTATAGAAAAGTGCTACTTATCGCCAACAAGAGCGTATAAGAAAAGCTTAGCTCAGCTTTGAAAGTTGCGGTGATACATTATTAGTTGGCTATTTGCAGGAGGGGCATACTGAGGACAACCTACAACAACGGCCCCATTTAGGCAAAGTAATGTACGAGCTTGTCGGCCACCAACTTCGTACACGTGCACTCACTGCATAGATATCGCTTGATTTAAACTGCCCTCCTCAGACTTAGTCTCAGCACTGAGCTACATCATCTGATGCCTCAATAGAGGCTCCTTCCCTAGGCAATATTCACAATAAAAATACACAATCTACACACACTTTTCCATGTGTGTCAGATCTGAAAATACATTTAATCTTACATAGAACGATGCGAGAGAAGTTTTAAATATATCTGCGAGAGGTTTCAAATACATCTCATTTAAAAATGGCCTAGTTCGAAATATTGTTTGGGATAAAGTGATATCAATTATAGGAAGACTTCTGAGCATATTTAAATTTAATATTTTACTTAAAACATGTAACATTCTATAAAGCCTCATTTTATAGAAAAAATTAAAATATTTACAACTAAGCCAAAAATTACAAATAAAAAGGTTTTGGGCCAAAACTTGAAAATATAAACTTACGATTCGCTCCAATAATGGACAGGATTGTTTACGAATTTTAGAAAAACTTTACCGAATATTTCAAAATGGAGAGTTTTTTGACCGTAGATATTATTATTAGATGATTTACAATGATTAATGGCTTGTAACAATGTACTGAAGATGGCTTAGAATGTAAGCCGAAACGTTGGCATATAATCTTTTAAAAAATACACTTTTTTTTTAATTTATATTTTTTGGATCTACCTTGACCGAACCCCAATTTACCGAATATTAATTTTTTTTAAATTATATCCAAAATAATTTAAAATCAATCAATCCAAAATTTATTCAGAACTTTCAGTGATTGAAAAATATGCCAATGTTACACACACACACATACATACACACACACACATACATACACACACACACACACACACACACACACACACACACACACACACACACATTATATATACGTATGACATTATAGGCTGTCTCGTAATTATCGCATCGCAGTGGATATTATAGACCACATAGTGTAAAAAAGTTAATTTAATATATGATGAAATTTCCGCGTAGACAATTTAATTTTATTTTATAGAAGGAATTTATTTACATTTTCATGGGGCTTTCGTTTTTGGTTAATTTTCATGTAAAACTACTGTAAAAATGACAGGTGAATACGGAAAGACAAAAATTACAGTTAAAGCCACAAAATCTGATTTCTCTTACTCAATAAAAATATGCTCATTTAGATTCCTGAGGATTATATGAATTTTTTAAGAACGCATACTACATTCTTATATCTGGCTTCCTTCTATCCAACTTTAAGAAAACCTGGTCCATTCAATCCTCTATACAAAGTAGAGAAAGGAAAATCAAAAGAGACTATATTTTGAGAGGATCAAAAAATTGAAACTACTTCGTTAAAAAATGAGAGGTTTAGTCTCTGAAAATGAGAACTTTTTTTCTTGGTTAGACTTATGTAAAATAAATACTTAAAGCCTGTTAATTTTTATCTAAGGAAAGGGAACTATCATCTTTTACCACAAATATATTCGGTATTAATGCTTTTTCAAACTGTCACTTGAGTTCGGAAAAGACGGGGTTTTTACAGCAGCTGTTATTTGTTAAAAAGCTAAAAATTGTTTTCTCTAGAAAGACATTCGGCACCTACATTTCGCAGGTATAGCCCGGAAAATTTAAATTAAAGAATGAGATATTATTTATTATTTTAGTTAATAATAATTTATTTATTATAATTTATTAAATATATAATAATAATATTTAAATAAAAAAAATCCATTAATTTAGGTTGTTATAGTGGTCGAAATAATCCTGATTCCTGTATTTTAGTAACTGATTTATAGTGGACATATTAAGGGGTATTTATAGGGCGTAATAACCTAGAAGTTGATTGCCCTTCAATCTACTACTACTACTACTACTACCTACATTTCGCACAACCAGAAGTACACAAATATAAATTCAAGAATAGTTTAAATAAATTTTAGTAATATATTTTTTTATTCATAGTAAGCAGAATATGATAAATATAGCAAAATTTAAAATTAGTAAATAATGTATGATGAGAATATAATTTAGTCTCCGCTATGAGATCCTTCCTTTTATTATAACTGTTTCAAAAATGTAGAGGGATAAAACTAAAACAAAATCTATTTTATGTTATTGATAAAGTAATTACTATAATTAATCAAATTAAAATGTAGCCATTAAAAATATTATTACTTATATAATATCTCTGAACAATTTATTTTTTATTGTAATTAGCTTATCAAAAAGGAAAATAACAGAAAAGCAGAATATATTATTTTTTTCGTTCAGAGAAAATTTTCTTGAGTAAAGATAAGAGGAGTACTAAATTATCAGTTAAATTGGGCGAATCCTCGTTTGCAATGTGGCAATATGTTGATAGTTTTATCTGTGGAATAACTTTAACTTTTTATGATAGTGTAGTTCTTTCATATTGGAAAACTTATTTTATCATGAAACCTTAATAAAATAGAGCATTGCTCTATATTTCTTGATAAGTAGCAAGATATATAAATAAGTCTTTTCCATTTTCTTCAACCATAAACCAGTGTAGCAAACTCAAATGGTTCACTCGTAAGAAAATTTAGTTTGTTAAGTAAATGTGTGAGATCCCTTACGGCGTGGAAAAAGTAATCTATTGCTTTCATATTTAAAATTTGAACTTTCCTTGAAGTAAAGCATCTACATGTATTAATTGTTTGTAAGTGCTAATAGAAAATAAGTTCAAATTTTAAGTTGAGAATATGTTTAGTCAATTAATTTGGTTTATTGAAAAATATTTTACGAAACGAATTTAGTAGCAGGAATGACGAGCACAGTAACACCATTTATTCGAAAACAACTAACAACTGAAAGTTCTATTTCAAATTCATTACTTTAGTACTTAATTTTCACATTTACCTTTTGGTAATTGTATTTTATATATCTCATTTACATGTCTCGTTGTAAGAAAAGAAAAATATTTCTACTGGAACATTTCTACGGAAATGCAAGCATATATAAGTTTTGCTAATTTTATATATTTATCATACAAAATATATATAAATTTTAGTTTCAGTGTATATAAATTGAATGTCTAGTCAGAGAGTTTGATCTGAAGATAAGGTTTTTGGCCACATTTATTTTTTGATGATAAGGGTGAGATGAGTCAAAGTGGAGGAGCCGACTTGAGTAAGTGTGCTAGGTGTACCAATCACAAAGTTCCATTGGTGTGACAATAAACCTCCCTCGGAGATCTCTCCATAGGTTATTTCCGCCCTGATGATGACTTACAAGTTAAGTCGAAACTTTTAAATATTTTATTTAGGTTGTGGTTTTTTTATCCCACGTAAATTATAAATAATTCATGAGAGGGAACAGAATAAAAAAATCTATCTGTCCTCGCCAGGAATCGAACCTGGATCTC
>KZ806866.1:130731-142480 GCA_000696205.2 Oncopeltus fasciatus
GAGTTTAAGACGAATTTCTCGTCTTTCTCGTAAGTTAGGCTCTCGCTAATGAAGAGGGAATAGAGTGAGATATCTAGCCTGTCCTTGTGGTGTAAAGGTCAGCATACTAGGCCCGGATAGCAAGAGATCCAGGTTCGATTCCTGGCGAGGACAGATAGATTTTTTTATTCTGTTCCCTCTCATGAATTATTTAAGTCGAAACGTTCACCAGCGTAATTCGCTTGACTTTAAATTATAAAACTTTCTAAAAATTTTTATAGAATATGTAGGTACGAGCAATACCACTATATTAACACACAAACGTGTCAGTGCAAGTGTCAATGTCTAAATGATTACTATTTTAGGAAAATAAAGAAGGGTGAGTTTGTTGTGATCAGACTATAGGATTGTGTGTGGTGTGAGAGAGGGGGAGGGGTAATGTTAACTTCAATTAAATTACACACAAAACTGCGAAACGTTTTACTACAATTTTATAACCCGAAATTTAAAAAAAGAAAAACTATTTCATTACTGCAAATCATTTTTAAAAAGTTTGATGTATAATTTAAAATATTTATGGTATACTTTAACATCTATTTTAATATGAATTTTTCTATATTATCCGTATAAATTAAATGAAAAATTATATGGAAATAGGCAACTGAACCAATTTGAACCAAGAGAAGAAAAACAGTCTTGATTCAAATCTTAATTTACCCACACAAGGTTTGATAGATCAAGCTTATATATAGAATTAGCCTAATTTTCGGATAAACCCAACTCATGTATAACACTAACATTAAAAGTCTACTGAAATACAAGCTTAACTCTGCTAAATTAATTTTTGACCATTAAGAAAAGTGGGGATCCGGGCTAGCCCAAATGAAACACCCAAACCTAATTGGTGTTGAGTCGAGTCCCGTCATGAGCAGGCCTATTTTTTTTTTTATTACATTAGTAGTAGGGGTTGGAGTTGGAAGAGATTGTCTGTACTAGTAGATTAGGATAGTATGGCAGTTTACTGTGGAAAAGAATACAGCGGGAAGAAATTAGGTACTGAACAAAAGGGATATTAAGATCGTGGTGAAGGGATGAATTGGATATGTAATAGGGAGCATTTGCAATTATTCTCATGGTTTTGGATTGAAAGGACTGGATTCTTTGGATGTTGGAAGGCTTGGCGGCACCCAAGATTTCTACAGCGTATGTCTAGTTTGGTCGTATTAAGGTTTTGTAGAGCGTCAGTTTGTTTTCTACCGTAAGATTGGAGTTCTTAATCATGAGTTTGCATAGAAGTCCATTTTTTCCGCAGTTGGAAATTAACTTGAAAGCATTTTTCTTACTGATTTTTTATTTCTGTAACCATGAAGGTCCTATACACAATAATTCAATCTTTCTCTATGAGTTCATTACTCCTCGACATTCTCCTTTACAGGATTTAGGTGTTGTTAGTAAGTCAGACAAGAGAATTCCTTCTTTTACCTACTTCAATTCTTTTCTCTCATGTAAGTTCTACATTATTCGACAGCGGAGAGACTGTAAGTATCAATTTGTACTTATTTAATATTTCCATTTTTACTCTCTCTCTCCCTCTCTCTCTCTCTCTCTCTCTAAATTTAAATTCACTGGTTCTCCTCATTTCCTCTGATTAAGGTAACCACTACGTGAAGAAAAGAATACCTTTAGGGTATACTTATAAAGTTTAAAAGATCTAACGATAGGCTTAACGAAAGGCTACGAACGGATAGACTAAGAGCGAAATATCATTCATTCTCCAGCAAGTAAATGGAAATGAAATAAATCTAATTCTTTTCATACTTCAGCGTAAATACGTATTTCACAAATTTATGTAAAACCGATTTTCTCATCTTAAATTTTATTGTACGTCTGAAAAAAATTTGATTGATAGGCTATCTTCGTTCTCGAGTCTAATTCAAAAAAAGATTTATTCTACAGACAACTAACGGTAAATGATTGATTTTGTTTGAAATATGTATAGAAAAAGTCCAGACTAAATTTAAACATAAAGACTAAATTTAAAACTTCCTTTGAAGGAATTAGTTATCCATCAAACATTTTTTTGACAAGCAACCAGAGTCAGAAGTTAAAAAATGTATAAAATATATTACATTCTGTTTTATTTTACTGCTCCTATTGTTTCGATTTCAGTTTGACCGCCTTAACCATCTTGTTGCCTTCTATTAATAAATTACGTATATTACATTGCAATATAAAGCAATTTAATAACCAGACCACGCTCATGATAGTGTTATTAATAGTTTATATACTCAATAGAATCTACTAAGGATTATAAATTGATATTTCCTCCCTTAAAATGATACCCATATATAAGCCGATAAATTGTTAAATTAATCAAAACATGATGATAATTGTGGTAATGTAAGCCCACATTTCATTATTAATTTAAATCGTACTGTCAGCTAGAAAAACAAACAAAAAAACTCTCTACCTCCCAGGTTGAGGTAGTTTTTTGTTTGTTTTTTCTAACTGCCAGTAAGATTTAAATTAATCAGAAAAGTTTACGGAAATTATCAAGAAAAGCTTGATGGTAAAAAGATAGCTGGATTGGCTAAAAGAACCCGTATGTGACGCCCAAGCGAGTCCTCACCATTAAATATTATCTCGTAAATGTAGGAGCGGTTACCTGTAGACAGCCTCTCCCTTCGGGACCCTAACAGGTTCCATGGAAAGGAATAGATAAATGCTTTAAGTAGTTTGAAATAAAACAAAATTTATTTAAATTTTATTTTTTCAACGCTTAAAATATTTTAAGGCGAAGGGACAATAACATGTCAAAAACAGTATTCTTTTTATTGGACAATCTGCATAGCTGCACTTATGACCTGTTGGGGAGATTCCTGACGCTTATGTTCCAGAGTTATGTGATAATCTCTGAAACAAGAAAAAGAATAAAAAGTTATTTTCGCATAGCTATAGATTAAATGCTATGATTAGCTAAGTAAAACTAATAGGAGAGTTATAATCAATATATTTATATTATTTTATTAAGGCGAAAGTTTCTATTTTACTACTTTGACTAAAATGGATACCAATGGATTTTAACAATGGATACCAATGGATACTATACTAACTCCTGAATAGTTATCAGAATAAGAACAAGTAGAGAGTGATCAGGTTAATTGAATACAATTATTTTAAATATTTATATAATAAAACCGTACTAATGCTTACAAATCAACAAGGTGATGGTTGGTAATAGGTACTTACCACATTTTTCTTGAAGAGAAAAAGGTTTTTATGAATGAAAGAAATAATTAAATACCCTAAAATATATAGAATGTTTTCTAGGTTACATTAAATCGTTTATTAAATTTATTATATTTTTAGTGATCGGTTTTTAATAATGCTTTTTCTTTAACTAATAATAATTAATTTTTTAAAATATTCATGAAATCCTTTAAGTTAAAGGTGGGATGGAATATTTATAAGTAACCACCCTAGCTGGACGGATTCTCCGAGCACTGGGGGACTTTTCTCGTCAAAAGTCTGTCTCGAGCGAAAGTCGAATTTAGAGCTCCAGTATCGGCCGTGCCCAAAGCAGCATAGTACGAGTTAATATCTCAAATATAGAATATAATTTTATTTTATTTGTGATTTATTATTAATCAGTGTTAATAAGATCATCTGTATAGTCATCTGTATTATGAACAGTGTTCACAAATGTACAAAAATGTATGTCACAAAAACCTCAGGAGTCCGCCGCACAACAGTACCAAGAGAAGTTGTTATCAAGTAATACGACATATATAAAATAAATTATAAATATTAGACAATCTATATTTGAGCAAGAAATGAGAACAGAGAATAGAACTGTTTTGGACTGCCTTTTTCGCAGAAGAGACGACTTCGAATTCCACTATAGCAGGAATTTGTCAATAATATACGAAGCAATTTTTTTTATTACTAACATTATTGGTGATATAAATAAAGCTATCAAATTATATTTTGTAATATGATAAAACATAGTATGAATAAGAAATAAAAAATATAATGAAATCTAGAACAAATAAAAAAGCCACCATAAAAAAAAATTAAAAGGTAAAATTTTAATAATTACAAAATTTTCACCATTTTAAGTTTAAAAAACTAAAGTATTTTAAAGTAAAGTATTTTGATGGACAGACTGAAAATGGCAAATAGATGGCTTAAATGTCTGCCAAAAATCTAACAAAAAAAAAATTAAATAATAGTAACCACCTTCAATAATGAACCACAACTATTCAAATAATAATTCAATCTGTAATTTTTTTTAAATGCTACTTATGTTAATATTGTCAAATATGTATTAAGATGTCCTATCGAAATAATTAAAGTGAAATTAATAAAATCTATGTTTAAAAAAAAGTTCTTCGAGAAAATTGGATTAGACCAATAGGGTTTAGTATTTTTTGAAGAATAATTTAAACCCCACGTTAAGGAAAAATGAAAAAAAATATATATACATATAAAAAGAGTCAAATGATGAAAATGTTAATAAGAAGGAGTAAAAGTTATACATTGCAGAGGTTCATATCTCTTGTTGTAAGGAATTCTATTCTTTTGGCAGTTGCTTATTGGAGCAGAGTTTTCCCTCTGTTGTACCACATTGGAAATAGAGATAAGACAGAAATCCCGAGAGATGAGCGCAGAGACAACGGTAACAGATATGAGTAGGCCGACCAGATCTGAGAACTAACCCCCTTTACGCCAGACAAATCCCACCCCACATGAGCTCTTCTTATCCCCCGGAATATATGGGAGATTCATTCGCGGCTGACCACAACTACCAGCCAGTAGCCACTAGACATCACTCAGAATAACCTCACCTAATCCGCTTGACAATGAGGAAATTAACTCCCTCTCCTCTATAATATCACATATCTATCAAAATAAAGAAGTAATAAAAAAAATGGGTAAAGAAATTAGTAAACTGAATTTAATTTACAAATTAACTAAAATTATAACACGGAAAAATAATTATCATAATGAAAATATCAAATTCTTTTTAATAAAACCATCAATTACTCAAATATTTTTGGAGCAAATTCATAGAAGAAAGGATGGGAAGTAAATAAATAAAAGACCTATTTACTTCTCGAATAATGTAACTATTAAGTTCGTGTTTAATAAAAAGTAAATATAAAGCCTTTAACTTGAAGGTAACGGACGTTGTTTAACCCATTTTTGTGTCATTAAAGTTGGATGAGCTCCATTTCAGCTGTATAATAGTCTAATTTATAACTTTAACTCAACAAATATTGGTTAATAAAATTGTAATAAATATTCAATGATCTATAATAGAATTGAGAACAACCGAAAAATAAAGTAGTAAATGCCTTAAATCCAAATTCCAAATGCAAATATTTAATAAAGAAGATTTTGAGGGTTTATTTAAGTTTACATAGTTCCCGCGTGAAAAATTGTAATAGTATTGTAAAAGGTGCCATAGGAAATTTGTTCTACTCTCGCTCTGACCCATTTATGCAACATATATATACATACACCATAGTTAACCAACTCAAAAGTATGGGATTTTCCATTTTTAATTTTTTTTTCCCCTAATATTTTATTCATAAATATTTCTTCTGGGTTGACCATGTAGTAAAGCTTCATCTTGCCAAGCTTACCCATACCAACACGCATGATGTGCGAAAGCTTGGCAAGAACAAACGTTTCTACAGGGCCTTACCAAGAAAAAGTATTTATAAATATTCTTGGAGCCCGTGGAAGCCTATGTGAACATTCCCCATTAATGGGGGTCTAACTATCTTGGTCTAGTGAGGTGTATATTTATAGAAATCCGTCACACAAGAGCTGTACAATCTCAACAGATTCTCCATACTTCTATGAAAACATATACGCTACAGCCACAATGGCAGAAAATTGGGGAGGGAATTAGGAGATTACTTGACACTTGGAGTGGACGACAATAGCGGCCGAATCGTCTAAGTGCGAAAATAAAACCAAGGCTTGGAGATTTAGAAAATGTGAAGTTTCCTGAATAGAGATTGATTAATTGTCCCTTCATGATCTTTTACAGCAGGTAAAAGGAAACTGGAATGTGATTTATGGTGGATTGGAAGTAGGCAAGTAAGGAGTTGACTGGAACTTATTACAATTGCTTTTATACACTAATCTAAGCCTATTGTATATGGCCACATTGTGTAATCTGTTGAGGTCTTTCTGGATAAGTGCAAGTAATTCTTGGATACCGTAGCCTGAGAGAAAAATCACACATAAGTACACACATACATACAAATACTGTATGATTAACGATGTAATAGTTTTTAGAGAAATTTATGATCGCTCCTACTCTCTAAGCCTGCTCCACCTCTGGCCTGTGATTTACAGAAGTGGTTTACTCCCACTTATTCATATATAGTCAAAGGTAGACTGATGCTATTATAGAGGTGACACAGATGATAAGAAGACAGGTTTGTGGGGAAATAAAAAACACATAATGTTCTCTACAAAAATAAAAATATTGATAATAATAAATAAATATTAANATTAAAATTATATAAATAAATAAAAATTTCTTTTAAAAAAATAACGAATTTCATAAACAAAATCACTGAAAACAGCAACAAGAGAAGCGAACACGAGGTGATCATATATAAAAGCAACTTCAATTGTCGAACTGCATCATTCATTATGACCTGTTCAACATTATCAAAGATAAATATTGAACGAGTAAAATCCAAGACTCTTAGATTAAACACGCTCCCGTCGTCGCTCGCGAAATGTTTTGTGCCGTTACAGCACTCGCCCAAATAACGGCATCGCGATAACATTTTGAAAGGACAATATTTTAGCTCCTCCTAGAGGGAATCGCTGCAGAACTGTAATCTTTTTTTTTTTTTTAAGTAGCGTTATTCTATGACTTCATTGGGTTTTGTTTGATTACAAAATACGTTAGTGATTGTAATTGTGAGGAAAATTAGGTGTATATGTTAGAGCAATTAGTTTCACAACTGTTATATCAGTAAGTAATCATTCTGAATAAAAAGATTCAGTTATTTAGCAATAACATTGGTAAAGGCATTCATTCAAATAAAACAAAGGAGTTAAGAAAAATAAACGGCTTTAATTTATTGGTTTCATAAAATAGTATTAGGACGGTTTGAAAAAGAGGTTCAAGAAGACAAACAGCAGCCCATGTGAACAATAATGGCAGTGAGCACGAGGGTAGCGAAAAAAAAAACGGTAATATACAAATCATTAACAAGAGAAAACAATTTGAATTTCCTTCTTTGGTATATAAAACATGAGGTGTTGCAACTTCTAAGCAGGGTGTATATTTCTTGCCGAGAGTTCTACAACAAAGTATTCCAACTGAAACGGGACTGGCTGACGTCCAGAGCGGGTTAGTGCACTGACCGAACGAAAGTCATCAAATAAACATATCCTTTACGAGGTAAGTGATCTTAAAAAATCATGAAGCGTCCAGCACATGATTAAAGCCCTCTACACTACAGAGCTACACGTTTCAATATGGATCCCATTTATTTTTAAGGAATCTCCGCAAGAATACAAGGACATTACTTTAAAATTCAATTAATAATTGAAGAAGTCTCAAAAAAAATTTTCTCTGTAATCACTTTTTTTTTTATTACTCCACATACATTATAGAAATAATTATTCATTAGTTAGGGTCGTCTTTTAAGCTAATTAGTCGCCGGTAAGAAACCACATTGAACCCTTAATAGTTTTCTTTAAAATAATAGGAAAATGGCAGAAGAATTTTGTTTTGTTAGAATTGAAAGTATTGAAAGTAAGAATGGATAAAGAATTAAAGAAATCCAATTTATAAAAAATTTATCAAAATTTCAAAAATTAAAAAACATTTAGAAAGCTCCTGATGTGCAGTGGGTTACTCGGCGATATGTTTATTGAACTACAGAATATTTTTAGATAGAGACCGTATGAAATTGGATTTCTAAGACAGGGATTTCGTGCGGAGAGATAAGAGGGATTTAGTTCTGGTTGATGAAACATAATCGATTAATTTTATTATTATTGATTTACTGTATTTTGTATTATGAGCTCATCTCTGAATAATTAAACTACAACTAGAAAATGGTAATGGCCGGAGTACAGTTGAAATGATTTTAATTAATGCTAAATAATTAGAGTGGAAACAGTTTTGCCTCATTCGCTACACTCGTTGACAAAAACCTTTTCCACAGATAATTCTATATTTCATTCCTACTCAATTTTGTCGCACTTTTTATGGTTTCTGCATCGAAGATGTCTTTTTTTTTTTTCATTTTTAATAAAACACATTTGTTATTCGGCAATTTGTTAGTCAATCTTCTGGGTATCCTGCGCTCTGTCTCTGATCCTCAGCGACTTGTTTCAGAAGCTGGTGGACGACGACGGGAGCGTCGAGACCGCCCTCATCAACTACCTGTTCGCCAGGCAGATGGTGAACAAACTGAGGAGCCAGGTGGACGTTACCGACCTACAGAGGAAGCGCTCCTACTGGAAGCAATGCGCCTTCAACGCTGTCTCCTGCTTCGGCAAGTAAACACCACTCTCCGACACTCAACAACACTACAAAGAATAACACATTAACCGCTTAAGTTTAGATCATCCTAACATTTACCTTACACTATTGTTTCCTTAATCCATAAAATAATCCCGTAAAATACAAATTAATACAATATATGTGGCTGTTCAGAAACAATATTAAAATTATATAATATTTATATTCTATAAAAATTAAAAATGTATAGTGTGTAATAAATGTTGTGTTTACCTTTAAGTAAAAAGTTTCTGCTTCCTTATACTCTTCCACAGCCAGTCCAGATCTTCCTGAAACACGCATGGTTTATTTGTTTATTTCGAAATAATAAAGAATATAATAGATGTGTTGTGTTGTTTCGTAGAACCCTTACCCTGCACGTTTATTTTTAGAGCAAAGGAGGACATTCCATCATAGTTAAGAAATAAAATTAAAAACAAACAATAAAATCCACAAATATAATTTTTCAAAAACAAATGAAAAATCAGTTAAAAAGAGAAATATTACATTCTGTGGCAAATTTTATAAATTGTAATCACACATCACAACCTACACATTCGTTCTCCCTATACATTTAACAAAATAAACACGATTTAGACTATTAAAGTTACCACAGATAATTTAAAATAAGCAATGAATTGACCTGTCGGTCTCCTGAATATTATTTTTCACCCTTGAAAACATTCGATTTTTGGAATATTAGACATATAAAATCGTCAGCCTAAAACAAAAGGGAAAATAGTTATTAAGGAATATATATTCAATACACAATATAAATTCATTATTAATTCAAAGTTCCAACTTTGAATGTGCAACAGCTTGGCAAGTTTCTTTCAATATTGAACTAATGCTGATCCTCGCAAGTTAATTAAATTTATGAAGATATCACTTATTTAATAAAAATTCGCCGTGACAGCATAATAATTATTTTATATATTTTAAATGAAAGTGTAAGGTTATTTCTAAACTATAAATTGTATTTGATTTACACAATTGAATACTCATTTAAAAATTTTAGGAAGTTCTTTACTTATTTCTTTTAACTTTATTTTAATTTATCCAATCACTACCAGAAAAACTTTACACGATGGATCCTCCTTACTCAACATCAAGTGAAAGGTTATTCCACAAAAATTATATGTAAATTAAATGTTCAAAAAGTATTACAGATTAAAAAACAAACTAAAGAAATAAATAAATAAAATGTTCTACGAATATTTACTGATTTGCAAATTGATTAAAATTCGTAAAAAAATAATGATAAAAATAGAGTAATTCTAAAGTATGAGTAATTTAAATATACACAGTAAAATAAAGGGAGAATTTGTATATCGCTATGTACTTCCAATTTATATGAAGAAAAGAGCCAATCCTCAATAAATTATTTTATATTAATTAGATCATTTCGGACGAATAAACAATTCAGAGTCACTTCACTTTATCCTAATATTGTAAAAATTTAGAACCTCTAACATTAGATTAAATTATGAGATCTCAAAAATACATGATCTCAGAGGTTGCTACATAGTTACAAATGAGTGACTTATCACATTTATTCAACAATGAAAAATTGAACCATACGGCAGTAAAGCAGTATATTATATGAATATAGTTTGCTAATCAGTCCGATACTGGTGAAAATGAACCAGTTTGGTTTGGTAACTGATAACATTGGTTATTTTTCTCTCCATGATCATTTTAAAAAGTAGTTAATCTACTCAAGCATACTTGAAGTATTAATAATATCATTTATTAATTTACTTCAGGTTTTACTGATTAGTGCACTCGTATCATATAAAAGTTTAATTTGTGTAATTTTAGAAGCAAAATTGAACAAAAATAACCAAATTATGCAAAGAAGTTTAATGAAGATGAAGGAAATACAATAATAAATAAAGAAAGAAATTTAATATTCCCTATTAAGAAAAAAAAAATATATATGTCGATAATGTAAAAAATATATATCAGACAGAAGAAAAAATTAATTCCTAATAATAATAATAATAATTGTTTAAAAAGCGTTATTTATTAGGGAAAAAAGCCATACACAAATAATGTAGACAATAGAGAAAAACTGATTGTGGGAGATTAAATCGGAAAATATTAAGTTTGTCACACAGGAACTGCATAAACTAAGCGGATCCCACAATGTCCTAGCTAATGAATATTTGAAGTAGAACATTCCACACCATTCCTCACACTTACCAAACACATCTTTCATCAATAATAATAGTCTGTGTATAGTAAAATACTACAGCCCTACATAAAATAAAACGACTCGCAATTGAGATTTCAGAAAATCGCTCCCTCCAATTTCTTTAAGTTGATTCATTAACAAAATCGAACATATATTTGTATTCAAAAGCTATATGCGAAATTTCATTTAGATAAATAACTGATTGCGGTACTATACTATTAAATTTAAATTAAGAGTACAAGTTAAACACTCTTAATAGTTCAATTTTGTAATGAAACTCTTGTAGTATTTCTTTTATTAGTAAATAAATGTGAGTTCATCTTCATTGCATTAAACTAAAAATTACGTCTGCTTTAGTAGAGACTATCACTTTTGGTGTCTAATAGTTAGGAACGAAAAAAAATACAGAAAATAACTAATAAGGACAACCTCTATAGTCTCAATTCCAATTCATATTCATTTCAAATTCGATAAAAAGAATTATACACAAAACTAATTAGTATATAACAATGTATTGATATTGGAATTTAACTAAAGTCCTAAAAATGAACTGTTTATAAAATTAGAGGTATCCAAATTTCATGTGTCTTTTTACGTTATTGTAGTACAAATGGTAAAAAATTAAACATAAAAAATATATAAATGAATAAATTAAAAACTTCTGGAATGTTAATCCAGGCCTGGAGAATAATTTTAACTTCCTTATTTTGTATAAACACTCTTGAAAAATATGACTTTACTTTATACATAGCTGAATTGTTGACAACAATTACAAGGATAATTTTTATTGGTGCCTTCTTCGTAACTGAATTATTACACTTATTTGAAGAATTATTAACTAGCTTAATTAAGTTAGATTTATAAAATGAAAAACGCCTACTCATCTTAAGAAATTATAAAAAGTTCCTCTATAGCAATTTACTTTCACAGTTGAAAAAATTTAATCTAAACTAAAAATATAAAATGAATAAAAGACAAGGAAGAACTAAGAAAAAATTAACAAGAAAAATATATATAAATATAAT
>KZ806866.1:148557-189396 GCA_000696205.2 Oncopeltus fasciatus
CATACAATAGTTCTATATATATAATGATTATATACAATATTTTCGATTAAAATTGTAGTTTTCGAAAGCATGCGAAATGCTCAAATTACTTAAAATAATAGGTTTAAACGATATATAAATCACTTGGATTGCTATTTAACTAGATCTAACGATGAGGGGATCACCTGAAAACCTCAATTGTAACAGAAAACACTACTGGACATAACTGCCCGTTCTTATTTAAACTCAAGGAAATTCTAAAGAAGCATTGAAATAAAAATTGCAGTGTATTTTCTTCGGGTCGGTAAACTCACATTTTTACGAGAGTTAACTAGAAATCCTGAAAAAAATTACTGGTGTACGAAATTTTTATAAATTCATTATTGCGAGGAGGTATGTACCAATAAAATCATTATTAAAAAGTAATACAAAGCATTAGCAAATTAGGTGAGAGAGAGTAAAGTTTTACTTCGAACAGTAAATATGTTTAGAGATATTATAACAACCTTCGGGCATAATTTATAATTAAAAATAACTATAATTATTAAATATGTATTAAATAGACTTAAAGCATTAAATTTTTTTTTAAATACATTCTGTCAATTAGTTAAATTTCTGAATAAGTAATAGGAGCTACCTAAAACCAGATCCTTGATGTCTAAAAACATATTAAGAACGACAGCGACAGTAAGTGTTATTAAAATGCTGTATTACTTGGTAGTTAATTTAAAAAAGATTATTTAAATAAATTTAAAATAAACTATAAAACTTATTTGAACAGAATCGAGGCCTTGTCGGTTACCCAAAATTTACTTAGAAATATTTTCAATGTTATCAGTTGTAATTGCTAATACTGATTGAAGCCTGATATTATTTTAAAAGCTGTACAAGAAATATTCCTTCTTGACTGTATGATATTCAGATGCTTTGAGACACTTATTTTTTTTTTAAATGAGTACAAACAAAGCAGTGGAGTGTATAAAAAAGTGTAATTTTTCATTCCTCATTCATATCAACAAGTTATGAACCATAAGAAGAAAACTTCCAAAGAATTATTAAGTATATTATGATACTCCTTCTAAAAAATACGTAACTTAAAAAATTATAAATTACAAGGGAAACTCTTTCGTAAGTGCACAAATCGGTAATTATAGAGTTATTTAGAAAGTCGATCATTGGAGAGTGAGATATTTCTTTGACACTTCTCTAAAGAAAAGAGCGGGCTGAGTTTAATTTGGTGTGGTATATGGTATACTCCTGGAAACAGTTCTATTTTTGTTATTCACTTAACTAATTATTTATTTAATTATTTTGTAATATTTTTAGAAATATAATAATAAAAATAGAGGGTTAAGAGGTATACTATTCTTTATATCCATCTTTAATTAAACATAGGAAATCTGCTTAGATTACGCAGCTCCCGCAAGGCGGACTTATCAGCCTTTGTTTTCAGTTTCCGACAAATGAAATATCATAAAAATCCATAAGACATAATAATAAAAAAATATATCGAAAAATATGAAATTGACTTTTATCCTAATATAATCATACGAGGTCTCAAATAAAAATATCTACCAAAAATTAATTAAAGAAATATTTGGAAACTTGAGGATAGTTTATTATTGAATCAATATAAAGTTAATTTGAAAGGGAAAAGCATATTATTGCCCTCGGAGGACATATTCAGTCCTGCCACAAATAATGCTAGCAGAGTTGCTCTTTGACTAAGTCCTTGGTTGGGTATTGTTTAAATCCTCATCTCAACCAGAAAGTTTACTTCACAGAAGAGAACAGCAATCCCAATTAGTTAGTGACTTATGTTGTGGAGTGATAAATGATATCGGATCGCTGTCCTCACCTCGTACAGAGTAGGAAATGTAGCTCAGAGATATTCATCCCTCTGAAATCTTGGGATATCAGTCGTATGCTTGTTTGGGACCTAGACCAGGCAGACCCCGCAATCTGAGAGCGGATAGGCACTGAAAGCAGCGGCTGCTTCAATCTTATCCCGAAATAAAATATCCTAACTCGAGAAACAAAAACCTATGTCAGATCAATGATTAAAATTAAATTGAAAGTATATTAGGACTTTCAATATCTTCTAAACCATCACACTTTAGAATTTACAGTTTATTTTTAAGTATATCTCTGCTGAGTTTCTTTGCACTAAATACTACGCCCGCTGTAGCGAAAAGACTTATTACACTCACACTTAACATTGAAGGTAATACCACAATCCTATAAGTCCATTTTCCTACAATAACTAACTTAACCTTCAATTTTATATTTAAAAAAAAACTGCAAATTTCATTAAGAAAAACAACTATTTTTGTCTTATTTACCGTGTTATTAAAATTCGGAACAGGTAAACCCTCACACCTAATAGTTCAGTTTTCACAGAATAGCTTCGGGTTTGTTTTTTTTTTTCTGTTTTTTTTAATCATAAATAAATCTTTTCTATTTCATTCCTTAAATTAAATTATAAATATATTAAATATTATGCTCACTACATCGATAAAAGGTTTTTTAATAAAACTTGTCGTTGTGGGTAATCCCAATTATTTATTCGTTCTATAAATAATTAATTTCAGCCTTTCATTTGCAATTAAAATTTCATTACAAGTTAAATTTCATTGAAAAAAAATAATAATTACAGCATTTTGGATAAATAGGTAAAATTAAAAATTTCTGTTCACGTAAACTCCCACTTACAATTGTTCAATTTCGCTCGTAACAACAAAAAAAAAAAGAAAAAAAAAAAGAAGTTTTTTGCTCAATATTTCAGATAATCCCCCAAACTTTTTTCTCTTGCCTTATTGAATCATGAACTTAACTTTTGCTAGTTTCGCATTTAAATACTTCAAGCCTAATTTGACAAAGAAAACCTAATTAATTTATCGCTGAAAGACAGTGCTTATTTGCTGAGCTGTAAGTCAGACGAGTCAGAGTGGAAGGAAGTCATCACTATTGTGAGTGGTCGCACCTTTTTGTGCTCTTGACTGGGCAGAGAGCATCAGATTACTCATGTCAAGAAGAAAGGGGAATAATCTGAATAATTGTAATTCTATTTTATTCTCCATATTTTAATAATAAATTATTATAAAAACGATTAGTTTTTAGTAATTGTATATTATTATATTGCACATACAATAGTTCTATATTACTTTTGTATAAGTGATTGTATTCTATTACATTCTGTATATGCTTCCGAATAGCAGTATATATGGCAAGATTAGGTGCATAGCTGCTCTACCGATGAGGTCATTTTATTTGTATTTTAACTTCTACGAATAAATAAACTACGCCAACAACAACACAATGAAAATGTACTATCGCGACTTATGTGTGTAAGCAAAAACTGCGACAATTATTTCAATAGATATACAAACATTAATACCCACGTAATGATACTCTTATTTTTGGCTCCTAAAATCACATAAATCTATTTGAAATAGCCGAAAATAAACTCAACTTACATCCCGAGATATTTTATAATCTAAAAAATAAGAAAAGTAACGAATCTCTCACTCCTCCCTCTTCAAAGAACAGGATATTTGAAACATGTGAAAAGACGCTGCATTGAGGAAAAATGTAGGAAGAACTTTCTTTGAAGGAGTTTGTCGGAAACGGGAGAGGATCTAAGACCTTTACGACCATAAAGCAGTAATGGACAAGCATAGTGAGACTGCTCTCATCTTACTAATGAGGTCATTTCCAAAAGAGGAGACTTGGATGTCACACTTCACTCTGACCGCTACAGCAGGCCAGAACAGTTTCACACTTGCAAAGATAGAATCAATTCTCCCCCGTCTGTCTTTACTAATGTGAAACTGTACAAACATACCCCTACATCTTCCCACTGTACGCTTCATTTACATTGGAACACACGCACAAAAAAATATACATATAACAAAATAATAAATAAAATAAAGAAAAAAGTAATAAATTATACTAAGGAAAATAGTGCAGTGAATAACATTAATTGCTAATGTCAGTATTGACAACTTACTCCAGAGCCAGAAAATAATCTTACTACTTAGCTAGCTTGATAATCTTTCCAACCTCCTGCGCTTTCCAAGTCTAAAACCCCAAGTAAGACGAATATATCGTCTTGTGCTCGAAGGAGCTAGCATTGTCGGCTATTTTTAGGCTCTCATCCCCCCCCCCCCTTATATTTCTTTTATAAATAATGACTTTAGCTATGGCATTTAATACCACGTAAATTTTATACAAGAAATGCAAGAGAGTTAAATTTGAAAAATCTGGATCCCGGCTGAGGTAGTAAGATTTTTTTATTCTAACTCCCTTGCATTTTTTGTATAAAATTAACGTGGGATTAAATACCACAACTAATATCATTATTTACTTACTCCTTATATATTTAATTTTTATTTATTTATTTAAAAGCAGCAAATAGTTAGCGTTGTAACATATACTACATGTTTTATAAACTTCTGTCTACTTCAGTGGAGTCATAAATTTTGTGATCATTACTTTTGCCCAGATAAATTATTGCACTGTGTAGCGAATATTTCTTTGTTTTTAACCTTTATAAATAGTAAATCATATAACTATGAACAGTATAATTTGTGTTAATACACATTCAGGTTTTAATTTATAGATTTTTATCGATACAAAAAAATCCTATAATTATCTAATACTACTTGATAGAATATATCTTTCATTCCATCTATTTATCTATTGATCCTTACCTTAATATTCCATTGAGAATAGGCTTTAGTATTCTTCATTAGCAGATAGGAACTGACAACTGACAAGATTAGTGACAGTAGCAGCTTCTTTAGCAAGTTGCTCTGCTCTCTCTGCTTTTCAGTGTTTGTTTTTTTTTTTTTTTGTTTTTTTTTTTCATCTGCTTCAATCCAGTTATAAATCTAATAACTTTTCCTTTTTCTTAGTGATATGATTAATATTTTTTTGATAGCTTCAGCTTTAAGACCATTTATAATCTTGAATAAAGCTATCTTTTCTCTTAATTAGGTATATATATTTGAAAACAGAATTATATCTGAGTGGTTACTAGAACACTAATTTATATATTTCATTATGAATTTATTAGTAAATTACTAATGGACTACTAAAAACATTTCCGTATTTTCTTCTCAAGGTATAAATTTTAAACAGTACAAAGCTCTATTATTAAGTTCAATTAAATTTAATTTGTGAAGAATTAAGTTTGGATTTACCTTTGCACATAGGAGCAAGAGTTTTTAAACACACTTTCTTAGTATTT
Organism: Oncopeltus fasciatus; assembly: GCA_000696205.2. NCBI lineage: Eukaryota > Metazoa > Arthropoda > Insecta > Hemiptera > Lygaeidae > Oncopeltus > Oncopeltus fasciatus. The sequence goes on from KZ806866.1 coordinate 153,788, forward strand.
AGTCGACATTAAATAATTAATTAACGATTTATTCGGGTTCTCTATCAGACGAGAGTGACTCGACACCAAGTGACATTTATGACTAATATTAACAGTGAATAGTTTAAACAAAACATGAAAATATTATTTAATTTAGAAATACATACGCGAATAGACTACACCCTTAATAATTCGCCTTTATTTGACATACAAATAGGCTTAGAGTAAGATAATTAGTTGTGGTGCAGTATTTGTTTGGGGTTTGAAAAAGGAACAAAAATTTAACTAAATAAACAAAAAACTCTGCCAGTAGTATTAAATATCTCTATCGAATTTAGCAGAACTTTTCTTTATTGTTATATATAATGAACTTAATTATTGAAACTAACCAATAATTACAATTGAGAATCATATGTAAGCAAGGTTTATAATGAACCCAAAATTTTTCGGAACTTATATAATATGGACGTACGTTGCCCTAGCTATTTGCACAATTTATAGGAAAATAAAAATCAAACTTAGTTAATTATCGAATCATCCCTTTAAAATATAGATTTCCAATATTTTAGTAATGCATCTTTTATATGATCCTATTGCTACGATAGTAATTGTGACAAAACAACCAATACTACTAATTTATAAGACAAATAAGTTTTCCCTAATAATAACAATAATTCTTATTAAGAAAATAATAGATTATTAATAATCTTAATAGACAGTAATATGTTATTGAAGAATACTATATTTATTATATTTAACAATAAGGAATCTATAACCAAATATTGCAATTAGTATGGTACGTAATTGTAATTCTGCAACAATATCAATAATTCTCTAATCTAATACGTTGAAATGGACAGTTTTTTTTTTTTACCGTAGACATTATTATTAGATGTTTGTTTTTTTGTTGGAATTCGGTCAAGGTAGATTTTAAAAAATACAAATTTAAAAAAAGTGTATTTTTTAAAATTATCTGCCTAATAATTTTGACTCAATCGGCGATATGGACTCCTATACAGACTCAAGAATAGGAACTCCAATCTTACGACAGAAAACAAACTGACGCTATACAAAACCTTATTACGACCAATCTGGACTTAAGAAGTAGAAATCTGGGTTGTCGTCAAGCCGTCCAACATCCAAAAAATCCAGTCCAGTCAATCCAAAACCTGAGAATAAATGCAAATGCTCCCTATTACGTATTCATTTCATCCCTCCACCACGATCTTAACATCCTTTTCGCTCAAGACTTCATTTCTTCCCGCTTCACCCTTTTCCACAGTAAACTGCCATACCATCTTAATCCACTAGCACAGCCATGTCTTCCAACTCCAAGCCCTTTAACCCTCTCCGTCGACTCAAACGATGATGGCCCCGTGACCTCCTGGGGACTTGGTCTGTAAATAATTTAAGAATCGTGGAACTGCCTTTCTTATCAAGAAATCTTATACCCATCATACCTTACCCTCCACTTCCACAGAGTACCTTCATTCAACATCAGTGTCTATTTCCACACCCTCTCATCCTATCACACTTTCAGCAGTGTATTGTCCTCCAAATAAGCCAATCAATGCACTAGAATTTTCCACTTTCCTCAAAGACCTTGGTCCCCGTTTCCTTGCCGGTGGAGACTGTAATGGGAAACACTTGCAATTGGGATCGAGAACGATCAACTCTCGTGGTCGATCTCTATATAATGCGATATCATCCCAAAACCTCAGCACAATTAGTCCTTCCTCTCCAACTTATTGGCCCTCTGACGTAAACCGCCTTCCTGACATCCTGGACTTCTTCATTTGCAAAAACCTTACTCCTCTTCATTATTCCGCTTCGAACTTAAACGAGCTCTCCTCTGACCACAGCCCAGTTCTCCTAACGTTATCCCTGATTCCTATTCTAAAACAATTACTTCCCTCCCTCATTAATGGCCCAGTCAACTGGCACAGACCATGTCTTCCAACTCCAACTCCTACAACCCTCCCCGTCGACTCAAACGAAGATGGCCACGTGACCTGGGGACAGTCTGTAAATAATTTGTGAATGGTGTCATTGGTCACCTTCTATCCTCATGTGATTGACATTGAATGTCATTTTTACGTCATTGTGATCAAATTACAAAATGTTTTTATTTAACAGAATGTAATAAATAAATAAAAGTTTAATAAATTAAAAAAAAAATAGCCTCTAATCTAATATTTATACAACCTTTCTTTTTGATAATTAAACAGAATTGAGCTTTTTGGTTTTGTTTTTTTTAATTGCAAAAAGGATTGTACTTGTTTTTCATGAAAAACATTCAAATCACTGAGATAAACGAATATGTTTGTTTCCCACGAACTAACCTAAAATAGTGTTGTGATATTTCATTTTTTTTTTAAATGGACTATATAATTATATACTATATAAAATTACAAAGGTCCGATACCACATTTTAATAATACCATGTAACTTAGATTAATTTTTAGAAAATCAAAACTTTTTTAATAAAAAGTGTCACTAACTTTTCTATCTGCTCCATAAACTGAAAGCCACACCTGTCCTCCATAACACAAAACAGAACGGATTACTAATTGAAAACTAGCTTTTTTCTACATATTTCATTTTTAAACATTAGCATAGGCCATGTGCAATTAAATTCCTGCTTTGCTTTCGAGAGTCTGCTCTCAATGTCGGCGTTAATATTTTTTTTTTCGACTGCTAGTTGTCATTAGCACTTATATTATTAACATTATTATAACTGTAATAGTATGAGTAATATTAAATAATTATGTAATACAAAATAATCATAATTTTAACTATTTGGATCTCTTGATTATTCAGTCTCGATTTTTAACATTTAGCTCTCTTATTTTCCTTTTTAATAAGCACTTATTTTTTTAATTTTATTTATCCAAGTTAACAGTCAGGTTCCAAATAGTAAAGCAGATATAAAATCGATAGTCCGTTGCTACTAATACGATGTTGTCCACATAGAGCAGATGCACCACCTCCCATACAACCTACCAGGTCATTAAAGGGATACACCTATTTTTACGCCCATTCTAACTCAGTCAGCAGATCCCAAGGAGAATCCTTGCTTTAGTATCTTCATTGAGCGCTTTCAACAACGCGACCAACTTTGTAGACTCAATTATCATAGAACTTGCAGAACAGGGCTTTTCAGACTGACGAATCAAACTCAGAATTAATAAATATAAATACAATCCATAAACCATCACCCTTTTTATTGAAATTAAAATTATTGTTATTGCAAATAAATTGTATATATTGGCTATTGTACTTTTGTTTTTAGTTTTCTTTTTTCTACAACCTGTTTGAAATTATACCAATATATTATTATTCATTATCCATTGTTCCAGCATAGAGAAGGAAAGCGCAATAATTTCGAAATTGGTTGGCACAAAAATATCCCGTGAAACTTTTAACATAGTTTTTTTCGTAATTAGGGAAATGGTATACCATCATGCCGACTTTAAGGTACGTTTGCGTGATTCTATACAATATTTAAAAAATGTAGTAGCCCTTCAAGAATTTTATTGGCACTGTTTTCATAAAATTCAAAGTGCAAAAAAGTAAACTTACTGTCATCGGAGAAATAAAATATAATGAAGGGACGCCAAGAGTTGGATTCAATAATTCTTCGAAATGTCTCACCCACTCCTATGATGTTTTTGCAGTGGGATTTTTATTTGAAGTTTTAAATAATTTGAGTAAGCCTCTAAACGTTTTAGCGTCATTAAATTCCTTAAATTTATAACAAATTGTTGAATAACTATAGAGTCCCAAGTTTCTCCCATAAGTATTAAAAGATAATCAAGGAGTTCTATGAGATCATAAATATTGATATTTATGAATTTAAATTTTGCAGGAAAAGCTAGGTACTTCTTAATTTATTTCTACCTGATTTAAACTATTTAAATACAGGTATCAATCCGCTCTCCTGTCCCGCTTTTCGGCTTTCCGGCAACAAGAAATCACTCTAAAAATTAAGGTACCCAAGAGTCACAAAAAATAAAAACAAAAGGCCAATTACAATCTATTAAAACCCCTAAAGATCCCATAAGAAGACTAGTAATGTAAACAACTCTGCTTTTGGGGGGAAAAGTGGTAGAAGGGAAACTAGTCAAACTGACTGAAACTGTGGACTTTGTACTGATTGCCGCTATTTAGAAAGGAGAAATAGCAACTATTTTGCTATTAGACAGCGGCTATTAGTGGACAATAATATGTTAATAAAAGTCTTAGATTTTTCCCCAAAAAGGCAATATTATAGAAATTGATTTATTTCAAACTCTTAATAATAAAATCAAGAGGAACCAGCACAGCAAAGCTATAACATTCAAATTATATGACAAAATTTCATAATTTATCTTTATATAATATAAATTTTTAGTGACTTACATTAATCAGTTTTGACCTCAATTAATTGTCATTCTTTTTTTTCTTTTTTTTTTTTAAGACATCAATAACTGTAAGAAAGGCCAGTATCCAACAGCTTTACATGCCGTTATATTGTATGACATACAACTTAGATAACTTAATTTAGATGAAATTTTATAAATAGGTTGCACAAATACCAGGGAAATCAGTTCAAATGTGATAAGTCCAATAACAAAACAGTTATGGGGTTGCTTATAATTAAAAATTATAGTTTATTACAGAATAATAATATTCATAATTAATATTTTTCTAAATTTTAAAGAGAAAGGCTTTCCATATTTTAATCTGCTAGAAAAGTAAAGAAGGAAATTGAAAATGTTTATGTTTGTAATCCTGCCAAAAGATTTTCCCTTGGTAAAGAAGATCACAATTTATCAAAGACATGGGAATTACAATAATCATTCCTATTCTGGAGCATGAGCCAGAACCTCCCACTCTCTAAACTTTTTCCTCAGTGAGTATCATGTCTGAGCAGTGTGTTTGCAGCACCTACATCCATCCTTCACAAATAACTATTCTAATACAACTAACCTATTAATAAAACTATTTCTAGCATACTTCAAATAACCACTAAACAAATTAAACAAAAACTAGACCACTATTGTTTCTTATATTGTTTCTTTATTAAATAAAAGAAAAAAATCTTGAACATATAGTAAAGAAGACATTTGCTCAAGTTAAAGCCACTGCTACTGATAGCTTTCATTTAAAATAAACTAACAATTCTCAAAAACACGATATAAATATAGCATACACAATTTTACAGAAATATAAGTATCAAACTTAGAACCCACTCTTCAACTACAGATCATTTAAGTAATTTACAGGGTTAGTTTTATTTCTGCCCTCAAGGCCTTTCTTGGCAAATCAATAATAAATCATATTTTAGTTAGTAGCAGAGGAATCAACCTTGAGACTGTGGACTTAGTCCTGAAATTACTAATCACTGTGTAACATTCCTCAAGATAAAACAGAGACATAAAGACCATCTTCCCAAAGGCAGTACTACAATAAATAATAAATATAATATTTATTTTATGTTCTATTATTTTATGTTACTGTTTTCTGAACAGTAAAAAAATGGAAACTCAGAGAAAGAAGGATAATGATAAGGCATCAACTGATACATGCCACTTCAAAGCATTTTATTTGAATAAGCCTCATAAAACAACAGTAACCTCAGTTTTGACTTAGAAATATAGGAAGATACTTATCCAATGACCCAAACTACATGGAAAATGCCTGATTAGGCAGCATGACATACTGCAACTATTGGATAAAAATGTTAAAATGTAATAGACAACTGACCTCCAAACAATTCAAATATAATATTTCAAAATGTTTTTAACATATAGAACTGAGAATATCACAAGCTTATTAGCATTTCCATATTCTAGGCAATATTCAGCTTGACATAATCAAATATAATCCATAGTGAAGGTGAAGTCACTCAACTCGAATAATGAATAGGTGTTACAATTTCAAATTTACACACTAAAATACTTGTTAAGCAAAGTGCTGCATAGAATAATCAGATTTACCATGTCTCATTATGATGGACATAAATGAGAGTAAATTACTAATTATATATGACAAACTGGACAGAGGGAAAACTAGGGGTGTAAAAGGATAAACCATAATACATATACTAGCTGGGAAAGAATTTTGGGAAAAGTATTTAGTCGTTATACTTGTAAATATTCGTCTCAAAATGTGTTATTCATGGAAATTTAATACGACATAAATCTTAGAAAATTAGATTTTGCTCCAACTATGTCGCACAATAACTCAACAATTGCATTGCACCAATTACTTTTTCATAACTCAAATAAAAACAATGATACCAATAAAAAAGTTAATCTTTCTTTAAACCCCCACTCACCAACATTAGATTTAAACCAAAAATTAATTATTCAACAGTTTGCAATAAAAAACTTAAATGTCAAATTTCACTTCTATATTTAATAAAAAGGCCTATAAAAAATAACAATCTCTAATATCTTACTTAATATATACACTTCCGGACAAAATTAAAGGATCACTTCAATATTTTGAAATTACTGAACTGTATAGGGTATTTTTGAAAACATTATTTTTTCTTTGGAAGTCACACTTTATTATAAGAGTAATAAAAAATAAAAAATTCTTTTCTAGAAATTTTTAATAGGAAAACAAATCAAAAAATAAAAATGTCCTACAGTCTCAAAATGAAAAAGTAAATCTTTGAAATGAAATGAAATAACAAAACTGAATAAAAAGGAAGAATTCGAGGAAAACGATCAATAATTGGTATTCCCACCTCTAGCTCTGATAATTGCTTCCATTCTCCTGCCCATTCCAGCGACCAGGGCTCTTACATGTTGTTCTGGGATGTTGTTCCACTCTTCCACTAACATTTCCCTTAAATCTGCCAAATTTTGTGGGTCTCGGGCGCGGACACGTCTTCCAAGCATGTCCCATACATGCTCTATTGGGTTCATATCTGGACTTCTGGGTGGCCAAACCATAACGTCAATTTCTTCTTGTCTGAGGAAATTTTGCACTGATCGAGCAACGTGAGGTCGGGCATTATCGTGCATAAAAATAAAGTTACCTGCGATATTTCTGGCGAAAGGTATTACATGTGGCTCAAGTACCTCCCTAATGTACCTGTCAGCAGTTATAGAGCCACGGTTCACAAGAACCAACTCTGTACGGGAGTTTAAATTTATGCCCCCCCACACCATCACTGACCCACCACCAAACGCAACCCTTGGAGAAAAAGTGCATGGAGCATACCTCTCTCCCCGCCTTCGCCATACCTTTTCCCGTCCATCTGGAGATCGGAGACAGAATCTTGACTCATTGCTGAATAATACGAGGCTGGAGCCTTCTTCCTGAGTCCAGTTTAGGTGCTCCCGAGCAAACCTTAAGCGCTCAACCAGGTGTTCCCAGGAGAGAAGAGGTCCAGTAGCTGAAGGATGGGAGGTCAATCCATAATTGTTGAGTCGTCTTCTCACGGTTCGCTCTGAATTTGCACATTCCTGAACCTCTGGAGGAGATCACGCAGACTGTTACCAGTTGATCGGCGATCCCGAAGAGCATGCAGTTGCAAAAATCTCTCGTCACGGTGGGAAGTTGACCTCGGACGGCCTTGTCCGACTCTTCTTGTATGCCCTCCAGTTCGACGGTGCCTATTAAGCACCCTGGACACTACGGATTGTGACCGCTGGAGCCGTTGCGCAATATGCCTTTGAGAAAACCCTTCTTCACTCAAAGCAACAGCACGAATTGATTCCTCTTCGGTCAATGCTCTTCTGTTGGCCATCACAACGTTCTTACTAAACTCACAAGTAAAAACTAAAGTCTCTTAAATGTTAGAAAATCTTCAATAAGATGAATCTTTGCTAACAACTAACCATTTACTGATAGGAAGAAAGAAAAGAAGTGGATTAACTGACCCTTTTCTCCATAAACGGGTGGGAATATAAACAGGTACAGGATTAACTGGATAATATACAACACAAAGTCCAGTCTGGGGCAATGGAATTTCTATTTTTATCTTTTATGTAATAATAATATAAATATTTGTAAGTGATCCTTTAATTTTGTCCGGCAGTGCAGTTTTTTTTAAGAAAGACTTTTTTTTGGTAAGACTAATAATGATGAAGATAGCTACATTTTTTAACTTTGGTCACTCTTTAAACACAGGTCAGTCTTTATTCCCCTCAGAACGCTTTAACTCCCTGAACTTAGTCTTGGTAGCTAAAAACTCATACTTTCCTTGGCTCTGCCCTAGAAACCAACCATTCCCTCAGAAGAAATAATAACCTAAATTATCTCTCTCGGTGCATAAGTTAAGGGTCTAGTGCAAAATAGCCTTTCTTGGATAAGAAAAAAATAATAAATTTAAAATATTCATTACTGCCTCTACTAATTTACTTAAATAAAGTTCAATAGAATGATATGCTTAAAAGATTAAGAGGAATCATGTTTCTTTTCTTTCATATTTCATAAGAAATATTTTTTTTTACAGGTTTCTATCCCATTCTAAATATCCATGGCTTAAGACAAGCTTTTATTTAACGTTTTGAACTGGCAGCTCTAGGATTGTGAAACCCAAATGGATCCCATGAGCTACCCTTGTGCCCAGGAATAATATTTTACAATAGAATAAAAATTAGGCAAATAGCATTGATCAAATTGTGAAAAATAATCAGAATTATAAAAAAACAGCTTACCTTGTTTTTAATTTTTTTAAATGACTTTTCTCTCTCATGATTCTTCAGTAAATCACCTCCATAACTATAAATTTATAATTAAAGAAAATTATAAAGATGATAAAACTATTTCACAATGCTTCTTCCTTAATAGAAAGCAATTAATTACAGAAGAATTGTTAAGAAATTCGAGACGTTTTTAAACAACTTCATTTGAGATATTGTAGGTTTCTACATAAAAAATATTCTCAGCATATTTACAGATTTTCAATTTTTATTTTAAATTTTTTATGAAATGCAAGATTCAGCTTGTTAAAAAATCAGCAAGAGTCATAAATAAATTTCTAATTAAGAAAAAATTAGTTCACAAAAAATCACACCATGAGGTTTAAGGGGTGAAATAGGACAAAAAGTCAAATCTCCAAAATGTAGATCTTTGAAAATTCATAGGTAGTGGGGCTTTCCATTTCTCAATAAGACCATTAAATTACTGGAGTCCCTAAAATTCTGTCTGCTCAATAGAAAAGGAATGGGATGAATGAATTGATTTAGGAAATTTTTGAACCTGAAATATGGAGACGATCATGCTCCATTAAATAATCTCACATTTCTGGCAAATCTGGATGTAAGTTAGCATCTGGAAGTAAGAGATACAGAAGCTAAGCATCTGGATATAAAATATTATCTAGGGTTAATAGTTCTTAAAATTTCACTATTAACTTCTTTTGGATACTCAGTCTAGCAATAATTATAACAGCATTCGGTGTGTGTTTAAATGTTTTCAGTTGATTACCCAAATCACTTTATTATACATACAATAATACTAATAATAAATATACTAAAGGGATTTCAGTAATCAACTGAAAACATTTAAACACACACAAAATTACAAATAAATTTCTTCAAATACTTAATCATATTATATTAATTCAGGAAAAGAAAAGAAAATTTAAAATATAAGAAAAGAAATATTAAAGGATACGCAATGAAATATCGCTCCAAAGCTTCTTTTTCTCTCTTAGGGATAACATTCGGAATAAATAATTTTATTCCAACAAATACATCTGGCAGAGGCTGAAAAAAGAGGCAATTAAATGGCAACAGAAAAATTAAATAAAGATTATGATTGCAGAATTCAATAAAAACTTACATTTTGCAAGGTGTAGAGAGGAACCTGAGTCTCTACGAGAATTGCTGCTCTACTTATCTGAAGATTACCCAGAAAAAAGTAAAGTAAAATTATAGTTATAAAATTATATTATATATTAATTTTTTTTTAACCAGACTAATAAAGGTTAAATGCTTTTTATAATCTTTCTTAAGTGATGCAAGCACAGTGCTCCAAAAAAAAGCTATAGAGACAGAGGGATGAGTGACCAGCTCACATGAGCGTGATACAACGAACGACCTCAATCAAAATAACCTGGGAAGATAGATTGATAGAAATGGATCTGTGCATTGGCTGACCAGAAGCCTAAATTTAATGTATTATGTTTGGTGGAGGCTGAAGTTGGAAGAGAACAGAGTACCTGTTGATAACAAAAACCATCTGTTTGCAAGGACTCTGCTTACATTGTTCAAATTTAGAGATAATTGCATTTTCGAGTATACTGTTTAAAAGCTCATTAAATGTTGTAACATAATGAAATTCAGCTGCTTGGAGGATTTTTTTTTTAAATCTCTTTTATTTATTACTAACCAAATTCTTTTTGTAGTATATAGTATTTGCACTACCTTGGAATGATACTTGTCAACAACTACGTGCATTAGCCAGATAGAAAATTTAATGCTAATTCCAAAAAGCTAAAAAAATATTAAAAACATGATTTTTTTTATTTTTCAAGAAAAGTTGTTTCCTAAACAAAACAAAAAACTAGGTTTAGAATGTCAAACCTCTGGAACGAGTTGAGATAGAAATGTTTGGTGTGAGGCTTTTATCTGCATTTTTGGTTTAGTTTCGGAATTGTCACCTACTAGTCATTAGTACTGTTACACTATATCCTAATGCTTAGGATAAGTAAGTAAATAAGAATTTACAAATTTTATACATGTTATTCCCACAACTCATAGCCTCAATTCCAACTACAACAAGCTTTTTATGTAGGTAGTTAAAATTATAAATAAAAAAATGGACAAGTTTATTTGTAGAAAAAAAATTGTATTCTTGAAAAAACTACATTAAAGTCTCAGGCTGCTATGTTCAAGCTTAATTTGCCATGTAGACATACAGACTTGATTACAAGTTGCTAATAACATTTTATTTTTTAAGCAATAATTTCTCAAACTAAATTTCATTTCAAAAATATAAAACTGTAATTTTAATTTAAAAGCCATTTATTTAAGGTGAAATAAAGATAAAGCAAAAAAAAAAAAAAAAAAAAAAGGAAGTATATTTCAACTGATGATCAGATTGATAATTGAAATGATTATAAAAAGGTTAAATTAACAGTAGATATTCTAAAATAGCTATAACTTTTAGATAGTGATACCTAAATAGCTTGGTTTTTCTCCCTACTCAGATATGTGTTGAAATATACATTCTTATTGTTTTTCCTGTATCTTCATCTCACTTTAAATAAATTAAAATAAAATAAAATGATTTTATTGAAATTGTCTATCGATCCCAGTTTAATATTTTTTAAATTAAATTTAGTATGAGAAATTATTGCTTAAAAATAAAATATTTTCAGCAACTTGTAATTAATAATAACATGGAGAATTAAGCTTGAACATTTAATGTTTTTTAATCTAAATTTTTTATTAGATTAATAAATGTCATTTTGGAGACTAGTGAATGCCCCAAGCCTATAGAGGGATAATCTCTCATTTCAAGTGAATCTGACGATGACCCTCTAGGGTCAAAAATGCACAAGTTTGTATGGCCTTTGTATAACACTTTTATATTATTTATAGAATTAAATTATCAATTAGAATAAAAAGAGAAAAACTCATAATGACCTAATTGAGAGATCTTATTAATTTATATGACTCCAACTATTTTTCTCAAAAAGGAAATTTTTTCATTAGAAGAAAAAAATACCTTTTTATTCACTTGAGGAGACACTCTTTTCTTAGATGAAGTTGAAGGTTGTGAACTGTTACTGTCCCCATCATCCTATTATTAAAATAAATAAAAGTTATGACCAAAATAAAAAATATAGTTTAACATATTTTAATGTTCATTTGTTCTAAACTAAGGAATGGAACATTACTCACTTTATCCTCTGCCTTTAACATTTTAGTTTCTATTCCTGACTGGATGCTTCCTGTAGGGCGCTATAACATTTTTTTTTTTTAAATTAAAAATAATACATGATTTTTAATGAGTAGAAGAATATAAATTTTGCAAGATGAAAATTATTCATAAGCTTGTTTTGCCCAAGTTATGAAGGACAGATTACTGAAAAACAAGGCTGGCAAAAAATATAAATATATAATAAATAAAATTACACAAGTTTATTTCATTTCTGGGAACTAGTAGGAGAAATTGATGAGCCGTTGAAGTTACAGAAAAATGTATTTTTGCTCAAGGGAATCCAGGTATTCCTTTCACCATCTCTCTCAAATATTGGTTGACTGCTTGTAACTCTTAATTACTCTTTTCTTAGAATTGTGTTCATGATAAGAAATGCACATTTGCATTCCATAAGCAGCAAGTAACACAACCGTTTGTGTCATACAACTTTTGATGATTTAGGAGCCCTGGGTGTCTGAAATTCTGTTCTAAGCAGGGACAGAGTGACCCTGAGTGAAAATTTATACTAAGTATATCTTCTGCAGTCGGATGTAAATCTTCTATTTAGCAGGAGATAATAGATAATGCTTGGCAGAGTAATCAAGTGGGTGAGATGTATCCTACTACAAACAAAGAGTAAATTTTCATCATCCAAGAATGGGATTAAGAAGGAGAAATCCTTAAGGCATAGGGAAGAGAAAACCTCCTTGGGAAACAACGACAAGGTTGTCTTGACAAGGTCTCAATAGTTGAGGTCGTTTGTCTGCATATCATTCAGGCTTCAGTGCGTTATAATACTGAAGTGGGTGGGAAAGTTTTTGTACTTAGGCTTCCTGATAAACCAATCTAATAATATTGGGAAGAAATTAAACAGTGCTAACCATAGCTACTTACTTCTCTAAAAGCCTCTTAAGAGAGGCTTAGTGTAGATCAATAATCAGAATTATATGTGCAATCAAATATACCTTCAATGGTGATTTCTTTGGAGAAGTTGGAGGAGTGTAGTCCGACCCTCTGCCTGATAATGAGAAATCTGAAGTTTCTTTAGACTTTTTATATATTTCCTAAAAGCAAAGCAATGAATTAGTCATTGCTTTTATATAAAATTTCTCAAAGAAAAATAATTTTCTTTCATTTCCTCTACAAGATAGATAAGTAAATTTTAGAGATTACTATCAACATCAGCAGTCAGCTCTAAGCCTATTTAAAAAGGTTTGCACACGATCAAATAAGTAGTTTATTATTTTTTAAGTATATAATTTATGGGTTTCTAACATTTAATACTTAAGTAGGTTTAACTAGGAATAGGTATCCTTAAATAAAGGATAAAATGAAACTACGGCTTCTGACAAAATTCCCCTTACGAGCTCAAATTTTTAATTCCCCAATATCTCAAAAGTGAGATAAGTTCATGCACTTGATATTAGCTGCAATTAAAGTTAGCCTATAGAATGCAACCAAAATAACCTTGAGTTCAGCTAGTGTTGTGGCTGTTTTCCAGTCTTTATCGCTTCTAATTTTAGTAACTCTAGGAAATCTAACAGAAATACCATCTGCTGTGTGAACCACATTTTTTGTCAGTTCAGCTCCTGTTATTTCCCATACTGGTTGTCCCTGAAAAAAATAAGCAAAAATAATGCAAGTGTAATCATTTTAAGGTTTATAAATATAAGAAAACAAATTATATCAATATATATGCACCCAAACTACAATTAAATTAATGATATAATTTATGGATGATGAATAGGCAACATTAACTTTAATTTATTATTATAGATTTTTAATGAATTTTGAAACCAATATTTTTCTAGTTTATTTTCTAACACACACATACACACACACACAGGCACAAGCAAACACGCACACACACACACGCATATGCAAACATGCACACACGCACGCGCGTGCAAACACACACTTATTGATTACTAATAACTAACTACATTGAATTCAATTACTATCTGCAACAATTTAATTTTTACAGCCACTAACTATATAACTGAAAATAGGAAAATGATTAGCTTTAACAACCATTGATACAGGAGAGTTTCTTTCTGAGACAATCTCATAAGTTCTCAGCAAACAAACAAAATTAATCCTCTATAGGACTATGTATAGGTCTCTATAAGTCACCCTGTTTTCAACTAACCACACAGAATGAGAGCATCTTAAAGTATGATGAAAAGTATATAATGATCTTTTAAAGGAAAATATTTTGGTGCCTAATCAAGTCCAGTGAGAGTTACAGGCTTAAGAATCAGAAAGTGCAAGAAATACTACAAACTATATAGAAAGTTGTGGTCAGAATTATCAAGCTCAGTTGGGCTGGTATTGTTGCTAAGATAAATTATGTAACATCTAATGCAAGAGAATTCTAGGACTAACTAAAGGATTGTTCTAAAACTGGAAAACAGGAAGCATTGAGAAGAATTAAATGGTAGTGTACAGGATAAGCTTGAACTCACCATAGGTTGTAATGTCATAAAAGTAGATAGACGGATAAAATATCAAGGAGACATCAATATTTATTCATTATAATATTTTATTTTATTTTAATTAAAATTTAAAATATCTTAATTAACTAAATTTTCTAAATGCTGTACAAACATGGATATTTAACAACAAACCTACCTTTGGATCTTTCGCAACAAAATCAGGTATCATGGTTTTGGTACACTTTAGCCATGATGGCACTTTGGCTGCATCTTTGCTTATTTTAATCATTTCAAGTTCGGTCTGAAAATCAAATAGTACATTACTTGTTTCCATCAGAAAAATATCACCAACCAGTATTAATAAATTTATTGTGAATACTGCCTACAGAAATTTAAAGAACCAAATTTATTAAATATGCACTAATATTCAACAAGTCTTATTTCTATTGACTGTAGAATAAACCATTTAGAGACCAAAGGAGACTATTATTTTTAGCTCAGGCTGTGTAAAATATCCATTTTATTTTCAAATGGAATAATAAAAATTTTTTTTCCAAATTAGTAAATAAAAAATAAAAATAAGTGGTTATTATTTATAATTATTCAAAAACTATAAATAACAGAAAATATAAAAAATATATTTCAAATGATAAAATTGATTATTTTTAGCAAAATTATGACCCTACCTCTTAAGTCATCAAGAATTAGTCACTAAAACACACGCACACATACCTGTATAAATATGTATGTGTCCAGGCCACAGTTTTTGGTTTTTCTTATAAAAACTTGGCATGTTGCTTTTAAATGACATATAAAAAGCTTAGTTCTTATTGAGCAAAATAGACCAAAAGTAGAGGAGGATTACCCGAAAAGTCAAGTGTGAGTCAAAAAATTTTTTAACTTAACGAGTGTGACATTGAGTATAGAGCAATGTAACTAATTACAGTTTGTTTCTTGATAAAAGAAATATCGATTTTTTTTTCATTGGAGTTTTACAAGTAATATTAAAATGCAAAAAGACATCCTGAATTTGTTAATGAAAAAAATGTAAAATTATGGTAAGAAACATAAAGTCTTTCTTAGCAGCGAGTGTAATATTTAGTTCAAAGCAATGAAACTCAGCATAGATTTGTTTCTTGATTAAAGAAGTGAATTGAAAAAAGCGATGAGTTGATTTTCTAAACAAAATTTTGCAAGTTGTTGGATATCCAACAAAATCAAACCAATTGGAGTGGGGGTTACTTACCTCAAATATCAAGTGCAATTTAAAAAAATTGTTTTTTTTTATACAGAAGATTTTTTTATTTTATTTTAGAGCAATAAAATTTGTACATTTAAAAAAAAATTTTTTTTATAAAAGTAATGGTTAAAGCAATTATTCTTGAAACCTAATGTCTCTCAAACTTACTGTTCAGATAACATTTCAAACATGTTATCAATGCTTATCAGCTTGTACAAATGAGATTGTTAATGATTCTGCTACAGTGCGCGAAAAAGCAATTTCAAATTCAACCCCCTCTTCATTCAACTGCCTCCTTACGATAAAATGACCCCTTCTAGCTATTGACTCCATGGCAAACAGACATGTGTGTTTGTCCCCTAATTATAATGTGACCTGTTACTCTTTACTTTCCATTTAGTAATTTTTTCTGGTTTTAACTATCAAAATTATTCAGACATCATTTGTCAAATTATGCTCCTCGAAATTAATGGTTTATAGTGGTTCAAGAAACTCCAAGACTTATAGATTTCCATAAAGCAGGAATGAAGTAAAAATCTCAAACCAGATGAGATCTGTTCCCTTAGGCAGACTTTACAGTGGGAAAAAAGCTGTTTTTGAAACCAAAGAAATGGCCAACAATCCGAGGAACACCAAAAATTGTGGTAAGTAGATTTACAAATTCTTATTCTTATTTGTTCCTCTATTTATTTTACCAGTTTGCCTTAGTGTCCACAATATTTTTTGTTTTGTTAATACTTTTGGTAAATACTCCCACAGTAATATTTGAATAATTAAGGATTGGGGTTTACCTAAATTCTAAATTTTAAATTAAAGGTCTTGTGGCCTCAATTAACTAGTAAAATTTTTCAATGAAATTTGGCCAGTCACTTTCAAACTCAGAAAGCAAGGCTGAATTCGTTATTGAGCAAAATTATACCAATAAGATAAGGGGGTTTACAAGACATGAAAAGTTTATAAATTAACAACGATACTGAGAGTTGCTTACTTTACCTTAATTCCTTATGACAGACTTTGCCTCTTCAAACCATATTCATGGTTGAGAAAAGCATATTCACACTAACAAAGAAGTCTATTTTTCTGGTTACACCTCCCATACAACATCCAATACTCTTCCCTACTCCACCTACTCCCCCTGACTAATAATTTCAGTAATTTCTTTTAATTTTATTAGAAACGACATTTCTTTGTAGCATTATTATGAACTATTTTGAAAGTTGAATTTTATGCTTTAGGAAACAAACAGAAAAATATATTTAATCTCTTCTAAACCAGTAGACTTTTGACTAGCAATAGATGACAGTCAATTCAGTATAAAAATCATCTACAGCCTTTAATTTTGAAATTCAGTGAGACATATCCTTTCACTTAGATAACAGATTAGAACGAAAGATTGCCAAATCTTGGCGCAAAAGTATTGCTCCAAAGTAAATCTTGGAGTAGAAACTCCAAGTTACTTTTGCTTTTCTACATACCAAAAAAATTAGTTCTAACATTTTAGAGCTAGATCTTCTTGTCATTATCATTAAAAGTATTGTCACTGGAATGTTTTGATCAATCAAAAAGAGTTTTATTCTAACAAGATAACGCTCGTTGTCACACTTCCCATCGAGCCAAAGAAAAGTTAAAAAACTTCATGAGCTCAAACTCCTGCCTCATCCCCATATAGTCCAGATCTCACACCATCCAATTACGACTTGTTTCAATCTATAGACTATTTTCTTCAAGGGAAAAATTTTATAATTAGCAGAAGTTGATATTGCGGTCAAGAATTATTTGACAGTCATCCCAAAGAATGGTATCAGTGTGGGATCAAGCAATTGGCAAGCAGATGGCTAGTGATGTTAGATAGCAGTAGACTGTACTTTGAATATTATATCAAAGATGTATATTAATACAAATATTTGGTTGAAAAACAGTCATTTTTTTTTTACGCCCATTTAATATTTTATTATAAGTTTTCCTTTACTTGCAGCTTGGTTGGAAGTTATAACAGGTATCCAAAATTGTATGATTTACTTCTCATATATGAATAATTGAAATACCTGCAATTTTTCTAAAGTTGCATCATCATGACCAGTGTGAACTTTTGTAACAGTACACCATTTATCTCTTTCTTCATCGTAGCATCCCATTAAGAATACAGACATCATGCCTCCTGGAAATGAAATAATTATGAATAAAAAATTTAAAAGAAATGCAAAATTTATTTCTGAGATAAGATAAAATAAGAGATAAGTCAAGTTTCACTAAACCTTTTTGACCAGTGCCATACCAAGCACCCAGTACAACAAGATCTGCTGAGTCAGCCATTGCTCCTCCAAACAAATAATCTTTTTTTACTTTTAGCCAATGTCGCTTACCTGGCTCATAAGTGCTCTGAAAACCATGTAATTTTTATTTTAAAAAATGTATTTAACTTTTAAATTTGTATATGATAGTATTTTAATTGTGGGCAATATTAGTCTAATGCAATGACAAGAGATACACTATATAATATAATATAAAGTATACAATTTATTAAATATGTTTTAAATATTTTTTCTAAGCTGTTTAATTACTTTCTTTTAAGTTATTTGAGCTCCTATTCATGATTTAGTTAATAAATTAAATCCTTTTTATTAAATTAAATTAATGCTAGAATTTGTATTAGTTAGAAAATAACTGAAGATAGGACTTAGACAACCTGAATGGGGTCTGCTGCTTTAATATTTAAATTGATGAAGGAACAAGATTTATATATTTTTGTACCTGGACTCTGCATTGTCCCAGAGATAGAATCCAGAAAAAAATCTATTTGAAAAACAAATTTCCTTTTTTAAAGGGTTCAGCTCTTAATCCCCCTTTCCTATTATTATATTTTCTTTCAAATTATTCTTGTTACTCCATTGATATGAATTTCATTCAAATTGAATTAAAAATTATTTTTCAACATTTTATTTTCTTAGATAAAATTTCTTTCCAAAAGTATAAAGATGAAAAGGTATAAAAATGTAAGACCCGATATTTTTTATACCACTGGAGAGCAGGCCCAAAGAACTTTTGCTTGATCAGAAAGAAAAATAAATCCAAAATATATACAAGGAGTGTAAATATGAAACCGGATTAAGATTCTCAAAGATCCACTTTTCATAGACAGTCACAATTCAATATTGAAATCACTTTCTTTTGTACTTGGGCAGCAGTATTTGGCAATAGGTTTTTTTAAGCTTCCTGCTGCCTGTCAGTCAGTTGGGGATGATAAATACATAAAATAGTATTTTCTACCTTCTGGATTTTTCCCACGGTTTTCAAATGAATAAAGATGGTTCCACATGTCACATTTTATTTATCTGCAAGTTTCTGTTATGTTTGAGACATCATTATCCAATAGAGCTTCTAAACATTTTTTTAAAAACTTTTTGGGAGGTCTTCCATGTTCTTCATTTCTGACATTGAAATCAACAAAGAAAAACTTTAAACAATTCAAAATATTGTGATTTACCTAGGGCATGCTCAAGTAAATATCAACCATGTATGATGCAAATCACATTATATATCCTTATCTATAATATCAGTTATGGAGCATAGGGGTAGCTGGAGGGATCCATTCCAGTCTCAATTCAAATTAATATCCCGCTCTGGGCAAGCTTCTATCAAGAAACAAAAGCCTACAAAGATCCCTAGATGTTTAGAATAGGTGCCTACCCAATAAATAGACCCTCTCTCCTTGACATTAAAAGGAAAAAAGAGGAAAAAAAGATTCTAAAAAAATTCCAGAAGAAAAATAATAAGGAATTACACAGCAAACTAGTTGTGTAACTATTTCATGTTGAAAAAATCACAAATAAATTATAATGACCAGATCTAAAATTAAATTAAAATACTTCATAAATATGAATTATAATACCTGTAAGTCTTTTAACACAAGACCCTCTAAGCCTTCCTTAAAAACTTGGGTCATCATTTCCTCAAGGTCTTCCTTGTTCTAAACAAATTTCACAAATAAGAATCAAAAGTGTCAATTTATAAAAATAGTTTAAAGAAGAATGGAAATTAATTGTATAAGTGAAGAAAATTCAGAGGACATTATTTTTATATTCATTGTTATTGTAACTTTTATATCCAATCAGTTACTGTTGAATAATAAATTTTATTTAATATATATCTTCCAATTTTTACTAAGAAAATTAATACAACCTCCAACTCATCCTATTTTGTAGCACCAAATATGATATGGGCTACCCCATACAGAAGTAAAACCTATATTATTAGTTAACTAACCAAGTTTAAATTTTCTAAGTTCTACCTTGACCGAACCCCAACAAAAGTCATCTAATAACAATATCTACGGTCAAAAAACTCTCCATTTGATTAAATTTTTTTTTTTTAATTTAAACAAGTGAAGTAGTTACATTTCTGGAGCAGTCAATGGCACAATATTCTGCCTGCCTTGCAGCCTACTGGAACTTACAGACTTTGGAGATCATCTAGATTTTGATATATCTCAAACTTTAAGAAAATCTCTAAAAATTTACATAGGCTCTTGAAAATTTGAAAGAAATGTTTTCAATAGATTTTACAACTTAAATTACCTATTACACTTCCAGAACAAGTTCTTGTTTCTTGCTAAATAAAAGGCAAAGCACTTGACTTTGTTTCAACACAATATCCATTAAATTGGATACAATTAAGTAAATTTTATTTAATTTATACATATCAAATGTTGACAACTATATTTTACGGTTAGAAATTTGAGAATTAAAATAAAGCCTCAGTGTATCCCTTTCATTTCCATGATAAGTTATTCAAGCTATTTTATTCGTAAATAAAATTACTTTACACCAAGGCAAAATAATTTATGTCTTAGAAAAAGAAGAAAGAAACCCTGGGAATTGAACTTCACAAAACCCAATGAGTAACCAATCACATATTGAAAGATATTTCACAAACAAAATATCAATGCTATAAATTACCTACCATCTATGAAAACAGAACCTAAAATAAGAGAAATAGAAAAACAGAAGTCAAAACATTAAACTTAAGATTTTATCAAAGTCTCGACCCAAATCCTAATGAACTAAATAAATGAAAAAAATCAGTTATCTTAGAAAATATACCGAGATATAAACTTTGAATTATTGATATAATTCAATAGCTCTAGATCTTTTGATGATTTCAATATAATACTAAAATATTTCAAAAGTAAAATAAATAGAGATCCCTTTGAGATAGCTACTCCTCATGGAAAATTCAATTGCAGTACATTCATTAACTTTTTTAAGTTATTTTATCTTAGTGATCCTAAGCTTATATTTCATCTACTCAAAGGAACCAATAATAATTTGACATATTCCTAGTTGAATTTGACAACTTCAAATATTTATATTTATTTCCAAAAATTAAGACAAACAACAACAAAATCTATGAATTTAAAATTTTAAGACATAACTCTGTAACAAGTAGACAAATACAAATCTGAGAAACTCAAGACAAATAATCAAAAAAATTATAATAAAAAAAGCTAAAATGGCTAACTGTAGTAACATGACCTAAAAATACTAAAATTTTGAATAATAGAAAAAATAGACTTAATGAACATATACCACTAACTCAAGTCAGTTAAAGTACCACTGGCTGAGTTCAATTAAAGCCATACAAATCCGATCGAAAATACAAAAAATTGGTAATACTTTATTCCCATTACAAAAATAGAACAAATTTAGATCCCTAAATCATTACTAAACATAAACAAGAAAAAAATATACTCTAGCAACAGAATTAAACCCAAATACATTGGTATTTGGCATTGGCCAGGGCAGTTGAATACAGACAGTGACAGTGAACACATGTATTTGGCCACGGGGATGGATAATGTCCGAAAGCGCTCGCCAACAGAAGATGGTTTGCCGAAACCATTGAAGACGGATAATAGAAGATATGATAGTTCTATATTGATTGGTAGTGATAATAACCTTTTAGATTATTT
This sequence comes from Oncopeltus fasciatus, assembly GCA_000696205.2. Taxonomy (NCBI): domain Eukaryota; kingdom Metazoa; phylum Arthropoda; class Insecta; order Hemiptera; family Lygaeidae; genus Oncopeltus; species Oncopeltus fasciatus. Next base: position 175,284 of record KZ806866.1, read on the forward strand.
ATTATAGATTTACTTAGCTAACTTGGTCATTGCTAGTATTTAGTAAAGTCAGTCATAATTAATTACCACGAAATAGAAGTAAAAAAAGAGTATAAAGGCTGATGAAAACTAACTTAAGAGGGTTAACCAATTTAGTGCATTGTTATTTAGATAACATTATTATATTCAGTACTAGCTTAAAGTTATGCATAAAAAATAACAGGAGGTATTCTGGAGAGTCATATAGGGTAATTTAAAAATCCAACTTGACAAAACCAAGTTTTTAGAGAAAAAATAAAAGATAAAAGCTTAAACAAATAAAAGACAAAAGCCATTGAAAAATATCCAATCACCAAAACTGTCAAAGACTCTAATTTTTAGGACTTATAGGTTATTTAAAAAAAATTATAAAAGGCTTGTAATGAAACTATCCATTCTACCACAGTTCTACCAAATGCCAAAATACAAATTTCATGCCCAAATATGAACCTGAACTCTAATTGATGCTGAAATATGTAAATCATAAAAAAATGAATAATTGGCCCAACACACAGAAACACTAGTCTGAAAATTTACCAATCAAACATAACAAGAACACTAAAGGTTAAAAGAAAAGTGACTCCAAGTTTACTTTACCAGATATCTCTAATTTACAGAATCCAAATTAGAGATATCTGCAAACCACTATAGATTTATTTAAATTCATGTCAGATTCAGACTAATTCCTAGTCCCAGACCCTTTCAATTAACCCAGACTAGCCAGAGAGCAGGTGTCTGAATTTATATTCCTTCATTCTATAACCTGAATTTTCTACACACATGATCACAATGTAATTTTATGCTTTATAGATAATTATTATAATAGAAGTTAAATAATTATTATAAACTAATGAACTCTTTTTAATTAGTTAGAAGTTAAAATTAACAACATTAAAATGCATAGTGTAAATAGTAATAGAATTAAGCATGAATCAATTATTGGTTTAGGGTTCATTATAAAACAAATTTCTGATAGTTGAGATAAATATTATATTCCTTTAAAAAAATTAAGAAAATCAGATAAAATTTAAAGATCAATTAAAATTTCAGATTTCTATTAATAATTGATGTCAACAATTGACAGTATAGTATTGTTATTCAGTACAACATAGACATTTCAAAAGATAAATTATTAAGAATTAAGATATTTTGAATGAAATTCAAATGTTATCACTTATAGCACTTGATGTAATTAATGTAAAGCTATATAAACTCCTCTAACATCATATAAATTAAAAATATTTCACCCTAACATTATGTCTAACATTAGGAACTTAGGAAAATCGAAATTCATTCTACTAGTTCACTACCAATCACTGTAAAATATAGAAATATTTCCAAATTTGAATCTGTATTATCTGATAATTGTAAACTAGATAAAGATAAAATTATTTGTGTGATAATTATTCCCAAAATTTTCATCTCATATTTATAAACTGTATAATATATTTCTTACTTCATTTTCATGAAAATTAATACTGAACCCCCTTGCCAAGATTTAGTATTATATTAAAAATTAATAATTACTAAAAATGTAAAAGAAAAATTAGACTTTGTAGAAGGGTTGAGTATTACCATTGCCCAAACAGCACATACCAGCAGGTGCAAAGATAAAATTTCTAACATACATCATTCATCTGGTCTATTTACTTAATTGGGAATAACTTCAAGTTAATTGACCACAACTCCTATAGTCATCAAAGGACATTCAAAGGCATATAAAAAACACATTTAGAAGATGTACTCTTGCTCTTACATAACATTTTTTTCACTATAAAACTTCAATAAGGACAGTCAATTATTGCATCATATTTATTATTAATTTATTTTTTTTTAAACCAGTAAAATTCCCAATTCAATTAAAGAAAGTAAGTTAACAAAATTTAAATCATGATTTTTGTTTTATACCATTAAGTGATAATACTCAAAGAACCATTATTTTGATATCTAGTCAGATTAGTTGGTAAGTAAAGTAAAAATAAATTCACTTCTAAAATTTATAACTAGAAAAAAAAGTATTTTTATTCATACATGAATTTCTTGCATCTCTGAAAAAACAATCCTGTTTTTTATTTCCTTCATTTTGTCATTAAGAATCTGTCGGCGCTTGCAAATAGGCCTAAAATGAAAAGTAAAAAAAAAAAAAATAAATGAGTCAATTATAATTATTAAATGGGTTGGGTAAGAATTATTCATCATCCCCCATATGCCAAGATTTATTAATGTTTTGCTTACTCACTTCACATTGTCCCAGAGATATGGTACTGCAAGATATGGTAATTTTGCATAAATTACCTTAGGCACATCTCAAAAACTGTTTGAGATAAACACACGAAACCAATGCAAGATTTTAGGTAATCTCATGTTAGTAAAAAATATTTTTTCAGATCTTTCACAAAAAAAAAAAACAAAAACAAATCTAATATGCTTTACACTGAGTTCAGTTATGATAGATGAGGATTAAATATAATAATTATACATGAAAGTTCTGTTTACCCTAACATAATAAATATATGCTGTTGTACTTGACATTTATTATTATCCCTAAAAAGCTTCTTCTGAAAAAATGAGGCCAACACTTAAAAACATAAAGACACTCATATATATATATATATAGTTGGCGAATTTACCCAGTAATTAAAGACGTTAAGCAAACAAATCATCAATTTTTCTTGGAGTTCTTCTTGTTCTTCCAATAGGCTTCCATTCTTTCCGAAAAGGCTTGTTTACACTGATCCAACCATTTTAGCCTGCTTTACATGTTTTACTTTTGGTTGTTNGGGTTTATATATATATATATATATATATATATATATATCATGAAAAATGCAGGACAGTCTGGCAAATTCAGACAGACTTTGTGTGACTAAACAAGGCTTATTTCAGCGATAAAATGCTGTGTTGAGGATATATCTTTCAGCAAGACCCAGAAATATAGAGAAAAAAACTGCATTCATGAATAAGAACCAATATAATAATATAGGAAAAAAATACTACTTTTCTTAGTTATTTTATATTATTATTTTGTATTATATATTAGTCTCAATATACGATATAGACTAACTGACAAATTTTATCGGAAAGATTAATCAAATTAATCAGCCAAAAATAAAAGTCATAGTCATAGTTCTTTACTGATAATGACGGCAAGAAATTCTTTCCACTAATATCCTAAATAATGAACCAATTTCTTAAGCCAATAAAATTATTGTTAATGGGATCATCAAATATATATTCTGAGTGCTTGATATCACAAAAATATCAATGTGTGATATCTGTAAAAGATCAGTTGCAAAAGCATTAATTATAGTTTTATTTAAGCTCAAGGCCGATAACTCAAATGAAACCATTACTAATATACTTATAGTCAGATTACTGTAAAAGCAACAGTAGTCTGAATATATTACATAAATAATGATTAAAAAATATGTTTTTGCAGTGCAGATTTGGAAACAGTACTATTAACCATGAAGAACTCATTATCAATAGTAGTGTAACTCGAAAATAATCTTTTAAAGACAAATGAAAATCAACTTATATTAGTAACAAAATAAGATTAAATAAATTAACTATTATCAAGGACTAACCATTAGCCTACCTGTCCTTAGATTTTGAAGAATTAAAAACTAATTACTAAAAAAAAAAATTATTACTGCCAATGTTTCAGCCAAAAGTTTAGGCTTTCTTGAAAAGAAACATAGAAATAAAATATATTAACAGGTAAGACTAAAAAATAAAAGACACACAAATATAAAATATAAAGGTTGAACAACCTTGACTGAACCCCAACAAATTCTCAACTAATAAAAAACCTATCATAGCAAAAAAAGAAAAAAAAAAAATGGAAGGAACATATATGGGAAAAAGTTACTAAGAAATATCTAGGAATGTTTCACTGAAGTGCATTAAAGGGTGGTCAGAATATACAGTAGAAGAATATTAGACTTTTCACAAATTGTTTTTTTTTTTTTAATTTGAATTCCATTCATTGAAATTTGAGATAGTAATGTAAGAAAATGAACTATTTCGATACAACCAATAGGTGAAATAAAACTTTAATCTTTTAGAATAAATAATACATATATTTAATTTCTAATAAGTCAAAAATTTCTAAATTTTTGTTTTAACTAAAACAATGATCAAAGAGCTATTTCCATTGACCATAAATTTTTAACTCTAGGCTGATGAAAATAAGCTGAATTATAAAATATAAAGTGGTAAACAAGCATTTGATGAAGTCCAGAAATTTACTGATTTCAATAGGCCCATTTTTTGTAATATATTTTGAATTCCTGTTATTATAATTGTGACATTTAAATTAGTGATCAAATTCCAAATAAGTATTTAATTTTTTTAACAATAATATATCTTAAGTACTTGTTCATTTGTTTTTTAATTTATTGCCTGAATTTCAAAGTATTGAAAATTTTTGAAATTGAAAATTATTAAAAGCCTATTAAAAAATTATGTAATTTATTCAACTAAAATGACAAAGTTTTTGTTGGGAGTTTGGGAGATAAGATAGAGAGGAGAAGGGGTATGAGTTTGAGATATTAAATGAAAACCAAGAAGTAGAGAATTTGATGGGGTTTGGTCAAAGTTAATAAAAAAAAGTAGAATTTGAAAGAAATGTATTTTTTAATATTTGCCGATATTTTGGCTTATATTGTAAGCCATATTCAGTGCAATTATGATGGCGAGAGGGGATGTGCTTATAAGGGGCCATGGGTATTTAGAATAGCAAACTAAAGTTAGCGCCTCCTCCTTGATCTGAATTGATTACAAGGAAGTAAAAGCAAATATTTCATAAGAGAAACACAAAATTTGTCAATGTCATTGAAAATTAAAAAACATTTTTATTTCCTTAATTCCTCACAACAATATATAATGCAGTAATAAAACTTTCATCAAAAAGCATAAAAATATATTTATAAAGCTTTAGTAGCAATGCACTATTAAATGAAATAAATAGAGATAGGAAAGCAGAACTCACAAAAATAACTTTTTTTCATAGGGTATCTTAAATAATATATAAGGAAAAAATTCCTGAGTTATAATTAAAACAAAACTTTTGAATAGGATCCTTTCTCTATACACTTAATCTCCCTACTGTTGGGGTAGATAAGGTAAGTGATTTATTAGTACATAAAATAGTTTAAATAAATATAAATGCTTACATATTCATAAGTGAATTTCCATTGTAAAAAATGCAATCGAAAACAAACAAGCAGACATTTGCGTGCTGGTATTCACCTTTCTAAAACATAATTATTTCCAGAATCAGTTCAAACGTTTATGTAACAAGATTATTAAAAGTTTTGAAAAAATAATAAACTTATTTAAAATATAATTACAATTTTAAAAATAACCCAGTATGTGTATTAATAAATACATTTTTCACTTTCTGGGTTTCTAAGATGAGGATTTAAACTGCACCATCATTTTTTAAAATGATGCAGCTCAATTAAAATAAATTAATATTTAAATGGACAGGGCATGTCAAAGAACTTCATTGGTGCTTTTGAGTAATAAAACTTATACAGCTTAAAAACTTTAAAAATTATTTCATTAAATTGAAGAATAGTTATTTATTTATGATTTTTTTATGGGTTACAGTTAGATGGGTAATAAATTACTGCAGAAAAACATAAATGTTGCCACTATGAATCACATTATAGGTACATAGTAAGGCAAGGTAATCATTATTTTAGCCTTTTTAACTTACATAACCATGTAATAAGGAAGATGGTACAAGAAGTAATATTTTAAAATTCAATATACAATTATATCGTGGAAAACGTAAACCTTCTTGAGATATTTAAGTTTTCTTATCACTGCTTGATTCAAATGATTCATAATTGGAAAATTTGAGAACTATATCAATCTAAATATAAGTTATTTTACATCAACTAAAAACAAATAAAATTTAAAAAATAAGTACTTCACAGAATATTCATATAAAATATTTCACCTTATGAATTCCAAGAGTGCCAAATGGCAAGGGTTTCCCAGTGAGTGTATCTATCATTAAAATTTCACTATCTAAAATCAGATCTTCACCAAAAGGAAATGCCAGAGGAATGTATTCCTCAAGGGTTCGAACCTACAAATAATAAACACATAAAATTAAATCAAATAAAAATATAAAATATAATATAAAAGTGTAATTTTAGAGGTTAGAATTAAAATTCACTCATAAATTAAAAAAAAGAAAGAAAAAAAAGGATGTCATAAATGAAAGAAAAATTAGACAAATAAAAATATTTCAGATGTTAAATATTCTCATATAATTAATTAATTGTGAAAAATAAATCAGGGTTTCGGCCAGGAAGAGAAAAATAAAATACTCCAAAGTTATTGGATAATTATTTTATTTTCAGTTGAGCAGTCTGCGATGTGACCAGAAACCTCCCATCATGAACTATGATCCATATTTAAAATAATACATAAAAGCCTTATGAAGGGATAAGTCAGAGATAGGAACTAGGTAGGCCCTGACTAACACTTAAATAACTCACATTCACAGATAACCATTTAGGAGGTTATGTTGCCTCCTAGATGTTTTATACCACAAAAAGTTTTTTATTAAAATAATATTTATGTTCTTCAACACCTTACTTCATTGTTTAATCATAAAACTTTCACCGTCAATCTAACACACACACAGTCCCAGTTCTTCATTGATCATCTTTAGTCGAGGACCATGAAGTGGCTTAGTTAAACTATCGGATGTTTGCTCTTGAGTCGCAACTCTTCTTATCTTGTACCATCTTGCACTTTCTTTCTCAAAAAAAATTCTGTATGGATATGTGTTTTGTACGTTTGTGCCATTCCGGATTTTTAGCCAATTTAATTGCAGCATTATTGTCTAAAAAAAATGCTTTCGTTATAGTTGGTGATTTCCTCTAAAAGTCTTTTCAGCCAAACCATTTATCTGGCGCCCTCCCTTGCAGAAATCACCTCAGGTATGCCTACAAAAGCCTGCCTCCTGCTGAACCATGAGACAGCACCACCAGAATACATGCATACTATTCCTGATGTTGACCGACCAGTCAATGTATCACCTCCAAGATCAGCATCCGAGTAGCAATAAAGATTTCACTGATTCCCTAAGATCTTAGTCCAAGCAAAATGTGATTTATGGAAGAGCACATTTCTTTACCTTTATTAGATTAATTTTATAAAGAAATTATAGGTTTCATGCTCTGCTTATCAGACTATAGGGTCACCAGATTAAATATATTATCCAAAAAGGACATCTAAGATTTATATATATAAATCTTAGATGTCCTTTGGAAATTAAAGAAGGTCTCTTTGGAAATTAAAGAATTAATATTAATTCTTTAATTTCCAAAGAGACCCATAAGCTTCCTCTTGGTTACAAAAAAATGTTGACTTCATGAGCAAAACATAATGGCTTTTAATGAAACCTTCTTCTTTGATGTACGACTCAAAGTTTACTTTTACAGTCTGCCCTCTTTTATTGTGAGTCACCAATCAGCTCATGCAGTTTGTTTTGTTTTATAAAACTAAACATTGTTTTGCCATGAACATTTATAAATATAGTATCATGAAGCTCACTTCAGTAACATTATATATGAAAAATACTTTTTCTATAAATATTTTTGAAAATTAAAAATTAAGACTACATTAAATGATTTAACTTGGACGGTAGAGCGGCCTTTAAAAGGAGCTGTTCAATTCATTTTTTTTTTTTTTTTTTTTTTGGCACATTCCCCAAGAAAGACAATTTCTTGTATATTAATTGCGATACGAAAAAAAAATGTAAAGCAATTAATATACAAGACATTTTATAATATTTAATTTTTCATTAAACCCATAATAAGAAAGATACATGAGAATGTAATTTATTATGAATGTAATTTCAAGCCTTGGGCACGCCCACTGATAAATTTGGTTTATTTTAAAATTTTATCTATAATAAAAACAAAAAATTCTTTATTAAGACATTTTTTAAAATTCTTGAAAAAAATACTTTTTTGGTTGAAATCCAATAAGGAAGAGGGGGGCTGGTTTAGTGGTTTGGAAATGGAGCGCTGTATCAACGAAATTCAGCCAAATTTATGCAAAACAATCATGGAAAATTTCAACAAAAGAGTGCGTATGTGCCAAGAAAGTCGTGGAGACCATTTACCCGATATGCTATTCCATACATAACCCTATATTGTATACTATATAAATCAATAAAAAATTAAAAAATAGTAAATTATGTGTTTTCTATCAAAATTACTTCTTACGTGTATTTTGGGGCACCCGTTAAAACTGTTTATTTGTTGAAGATTATTTTTAAATAGACAATAACAACTATAAAATTTCGACAGGCGAATAATTAAACAATAAANAAGCTTCCTCTTGGTTACAAAAAAATGTTGACTTCATGAGCAAAACATAATGGCTTTTAATGAAACCTTCTTCTTTGATGTACGACTCAAAGTTTACTTTTACAGTCTGCCCTCTTTTATTGTGAGTCACCAATCAGCTCATGCAGTTTGTTTTGTTTTATAAAACTAAACATTGTTTTGCCATGAACATTTATAAATATAGTATCATGAAGCTCACTTCAGTAACATTATATATGAAAAATACTTTTTCTATAAATATTTTTGAAAATTAGAAATATTTTTCTATTTTTTGATAAAATTTTGTAGATGAGAAAGTGTTCAGGTTATTTATTCATAAGTTCTGATTGTGATTTACATTAAATTTTATTTATAATAATTTTTAGATTGAACTTCTGTGATAATTCATGTATGAATTAGTAAAATTTTTGTAATACCAATTTATTGCAATGAGATGGATAATAATGTAGATTATTTATAAGTCCATAAGCAATGAAACAAATATTTCTATACAATTAGGGTATAATTTAAAAATTAATGATAAAACAGTACCACAAAGAAGGTAGAAATTAGTTAATAATAATGATTAAAATTGAAAATTAATAATAAAACTAAAGGCATAACTAAAGTAAAATACACCAAAACATTTGGAGATCCCAAAGTGCAAAGCAAATACCCAAATAATAATATCAGCCTTACCCAAATAACAGCCTTCCATTAATCTGAACTAACCTTATGAGGCAAAACTGGTTTCAAACTTCGAGAAAAATATTTAAATTGTTTTCCACTTTTATGTACTTGAACTCTTTCTCCATCATACTTAATTTCAGAGTACATTCCATTAGGACATTTAGCTAGAGCCTCTTCAGAAGATTTGCAAGCTTGTGCCTGAATCAAATTACATACTAACTTTTAAAAATAAAATATAGCCAATTCAAAATAAAAGTGAATAAAAATATAAAATTTCAGAATTAAAATTTAATTAAATTAAGTTTAGAGAATCAACTTAAAACTTATTTTGTGAAAAAAATTTCAATTTCTGCTTTAGCACAAGATATTAGAATAGGATAGGTCTCCTTATAAAATGATTAATTTTTCTCTTCAATAAATAAAATTATAATTTAACTAAATCTATACAGTAATATATGATAGTATATAGCTTGCCTAAATGTATATATGTGTGTGTATATATATATATATATACACACATATATAGTTAACAGGAGGAAGAAAGAGTGTAGTAGCACTCAAAAAGAAAAATTACACTGAGTATGAATTTCTGAGGAGGCGTGAAACTTAATAGCAGGCCCGGATAGCAGGAGATCCAGGTTCGTGTCATAGCTGGAACAGTTAGATTTTTTATTGTTCCCTTGCACTAAAAATTGTTAAAATTTACGTGGGATTAAATACCACAAAAAAATATTTATAAAAGGTAATAAATAACAATTCGCTGACAGTAATGGCTATTGGGCCTTAAAATAAATAAATATATTTTTAATAATAAGATGCATTTTTAGTCATAGCAGATTTTGGTTTAAGTCTCACTATTAATAAAGCAATTTTGCTGAATAAAAGAAAAAATTTTTTTTTTAAATAATTGTAAACCCTATGTGAATATCTTCCACTTAAATGGAACTTATTATAAAAAGCATCAAAATTTAGATACTTCATTAAATATTGGTTTCAGGTAAACCTCTTCTTACTTTATTGAACTATTTAATAGTTTATATAACTTTTTTTTTCAAAAAATTATTTTAAAATAAATTATCCTTATTTTTCAATATTTGTATAATATATTAATAACTCATATTATTGAATAAATTATTTAATATAAATAACAAATTTAAATTAACAAATCAAATTACACTGAAAATTATAACTAAATTAAAGCGGATTGAGCTTGATAAATATTTAATCATGTCAAGTTTTAAGTTAACCCATAACATTTAGTGATTTGATTTTGCTGTTTGACAAAACATAGTTCAAAAACATTACTCCAGAGTTACATGTCTAAATTAATGATTAAAATGAAAAATATGATCAATAGAGTATCTACTTACAAGGTAGCTTTGCAGGTAAACCACCCCACCCAACCAGGTAAACCACCCACCGCTCCAACTACTATTATTATTTGTAATACTAACAATTATTTACATTAGATTAATAATTTCTTTAGAAAAAAATTGTTTTCAGCCATTATAGAATATAAGATTATTTTATGACTAAAACAATAGTTGGGTTTTTAATATAACTTTAAATCGTAGCTAAGTCCAAAGGATGAGAGGGGGGGAGAGGGCATTTGGTGTCTAATTTTACTTTACCAGATATGTAAATATCTAAAAAGATGTCAGTGAAGGCATTTGAAAATTGGCTTCCTGTATTTCTGTCACCATTATCTGAGGGAAGTGGAATTTTCTCATAAGGTTTATAAGATTCAATAAACTGCTAAGGCAGTTAAGTAGTAATTATTTTCTAAATTAATAGATCTAATGTATCACTGTGAATCATTTTTAAATTATAAATTTAAGTATTTTAAATTAACATTTAAAGTATTTTAAATGTTTAATATTATTCACATTAATATTATAATGTGAATAATCAATTCCTATCAAGGCCTATAATTATAAAAGTTTTCGGTATACATTGGATAAGGTGAATAATAATGTTTTAATTTTTTTTGTGAACTAGTCAATGGTCATTCAAAAGAAACAATTAGATAATAAAAAAATGCATACCAACATAGGTAAAACTGGAACCATAGGAGCAATATCAACATTCAAATGCTTACTTTTATCACCCTTTCCTTTTGAAGTATTAATTTTCTCTAAAATAGAATTGATGTCTCTAGATGCCTGAAAAGCTTCGTAAGCATTTGGGTGAACAGCATCTAAGCTGTTAGAAAAAAAAAATTCAAATAAAAATTGTAAATAATATAAAACTAAAATATTTGATAGAAAACAAAAATCTGGTTCAATCATTATCTCAGAACACATATTTTCACTTTTTACCGTTTCTTCTTCCGGGTTGGACCGTGTCAAATTTTGTTATTTGCCGAGCTTTCGCACATCATGTGATGGCTTCTTCAGGGCTGAAAAGAACATTCTCTTTACAGCCCTGAAGAAGCCATCACATGATGTGCGAAAGCTCGGCAAATAACAAAAATTTGACACGGCCCAACCCGGAAGAAGAAACAGTAAATACTTCTGACGACCGTCGAAGCCTACGTGAACATATTTTCACTTACTAACATACATCACTTACTTTTCTTTACTATATTATATTTGATACTTCCATGGTCTATGGTCTTATGAGCCTAAATATTATAAGAAAATAGGATGAATGTATATTTGATGAAATCAACAGGTATGAAGTGTTACTTAATATTTCTTTCTTAATTTATTTAATAGATTAAATAAGTCAATATTTTATCAAATGTACATAAATAATAATGAGAAAGTGATAGTTTCACTTTTAATATTCCATATTTATCATATTGAAGGATAGTCAGGCTGAAATGTGAAAGAATTGAAAAGGTACCGGGGCACAGCCAGAGCTGGGCTGATGATCTTCACTTAGAACTTTACAAGAGTTAAAGATTGGATTAAAACAACCTCAGTATTCCATTTCTAACCTCTGCCGACGACCTCATCTTACTAGCGAATGATATGGAGGAAGCTACCCACAACTTACACAGTCTCTACATTATAGCAGTTAAAACCGGATTGAAGATCAATTTCCAGAAGACAGAATTCATGACCAACATTAAGGAATCCCCCTCCACAATTCCACTAGAAGACACCACCATAAGGAAAGTTTCTGCAGCGAAGTAACTAGGAGAGTGAGAAACCAGAGTGAGAACCTAGCTATAGACATCAGATGTACCAAGTTTGAAAGGGCTATCCACTCCTGCAGAAGCATCTACTCATCCAAAAGCCTCTCCAAAAACCTAAAACTCAGGCACTACAACTCCGTAGTAAAACCCTCTGTTTTGTACGCGTCAGAGTGTCTTGTAATGGCTAGGAAGGGCCCACTCAGGAAGCTGGAGATCAAGGAGAGGAAGATCCTGAGGAGGATACTAGGACCTGTAAGAGAAGAGGGAGGCGCTTATAGAATCCGGCACAATGATGAACTGTACAGACACCAGGAGGACTTAATTACATGTGTAAGGAAAAGGCGTCTGACCTTCTTCGAACACTTGGCCCGCATGAAACCCGAAAGACTTACCAATAGAATCTTCACAGTGGCAGGTAGAGGGAAAGCCTCCAAAAACAAATGGATTGCTTTGGTAAAGACAGATCTGGAACAACTAGAAATCCTGCTGGCCACTGTACAAGAACGATCACAGTTCCGGCAAGTAATCCAACAGGGTGTGTTCCTAATACCCCTTACTAGCAAGAAGAAAACAGAGACCAGGTGGACGGAGGAGAGAAAGCTGGCTCACAGCCAGAAAATGAAGGAGTAGTGAAAGAAGAGGAAGGAAATAGCTTTTCCGAAGAGTAGATACGAGCCGCGTGGTCCTCAGTAGGCCCAAACGACAAAGAGAGAGAGAGTTAAAGATTGGATTAATTTGAAAGCCTATATTTAAATGTGTAAGATGGAAAATGTGCCTATTAATGTGAAATAACAATGAACAATTAAGTATTTAAACCTATTCACAGTTAGATGGCTTCATTCAAAAATAATCATAAAATAAGGCCCATATCAGAGTAAACTAGTTTTCTAAAGTTGTAATTATTGAAACAATGAACATATTATCAGTATGATTAATAATCATAGATGAATAGCAGTAGGAAAAATGATAGGGATTTGGTCATTTGCTTTAAATAAAAAGATATTTTGAATCAAAAAGCTTTTAGTTTTGCTCAAAATTTTCACAATTTTTTTATTTGAAATTTATAAACAACATCCCAAAAATTTTCAACACTATCAACAGTCAACAAACAACCTGTTTACATGAACAACATTTATTTTTCCAACAATGATGAGGAATCTGTTTTTACTAAGTGCTTTAAAAAGAAGTTGTGTGATTAGTAAACTAGATTTAAAATAATTTAACTAGAATCACATTATTTCAAATTTAATCATCCTAAACTTGCTGTTTTAGTCCTAATAATTAGTATTCTAAAAATATTATCTTAGCAATGCAGACAGAATAATGTGGTTAAATTAAATTAATTATCAACTATAAACAAAAAAGAAAGAGTAAGAGATAGAAGATAAAAGTAAAAGCACTAGAGAAACAAATACAAGTTAAAAGGTTGCTTACATGTGTTTAGCTCCAGCATTTATTCTCAAATCATGTTTTATTAATCTTATAATAATCTTTAAATCATTTCCTGTGCACCTAGAAATGAAATATAAATAGCTTGCATAATGAGTAGATTTTGATCTATTAATGTTTTAAAAGAATGCTGTGTTATTTTCAAGAAAGTTTCCAAATGAGAAAGAAGAAGCTTACTTGTGAACAATGCCTTCAAAATGATTTATTTGATCTTCTTCTCGAGTTAGTTTGGTTAGCTGTTCAAGAAATTTGTCAATATCTTGTAATGTTAGAGTACTTTTGGTAGCAGGTTTAATAATGTCACTGGATTCAAAGAATACTCTTACAGTTTCTGCTACATCTCCCAGCTCTAAGCTCCCAATCATCTCCTCATGATCAGTATGAAAAATCTATAAAAAATATCATTCATTGACTCAATTAAGTATTAAATAATATAAATAATTAGATTTATTAT
>KZ806866.1:189431-226084 GCA_000696205.2 Oncopeltus fasciatus
AATAATTGTGATATGACTAAGTATTAAAATATATAAATAAATATAATTTGAAATTTTCATTTACTTTCTGTTAATTTATTCATTCACTTCACCCTGAATGAGTTGAGGAAATAAAGGGACTTGAAGGAAGAACCTATTACAAAGTGTAATTGTGAAATAAATTGGCTTAGAAAAATCATGCTGTTTGAAAACATGTTTCAGCATTTTGAAAGTGTGAGTTAATAATAAGGACTTACATATTTTAGTCTTTTGAATATATAATACAGTTCTTTGTTGCATATTTTTTAAAATTTTAATTTCAAAAATTAGACCTTGTTTATCAATTTCCAACAATATTCATAAATTTTTCATTCTGGCTAGACTATGTTGAATTTTTTTTTTTAGTTGTCACACATCATGTGATGGCTTATTCAGGGCTAAATGAAGAATGACAGCGACTACAGGTCCAGGAGGGGTTACTTAAAAACTATACCACTATCCAAATAGCTTACCCAGGGTTGATAGGTTATTATCAATACATCAATATTATACTGTCTTAAAATACAGTAATATGAAAACGAATTCATTTCAACAGTTTCTAAAGAATTAGGACAAGTCACACAGAAATGTAAGCACTACTTCTTAAAAATACTTTGCAAAAATATGGAAAATTAATCTGGTGGTATTTTTAACTAAATTCACTATCTTATGTTCTAATAGAGGCATTATCCAGCAAGTCCTCATTTCACTTTATCAATGATATCTAAAATCCCAATCTTCAAAAATTTCAGAAAATTTGAAAAAGACTAATAAATGTGAATAAATTAATCATGATCAAATTAATCCACATTGCAATTAATCTATATCAGCCACAATTCTAAATGTGAATATTTAATATAAGATGTATAAAGAATCTTCAACAGTGTTTTTATTTAATATAATTTATAATCTTCAGATTTAAGATTTCTTTCTTCTTTCAGGTAGCAATATTTTATAAAAATAATATTAAACTGAAAATGTGATTGTAATCTAGGGGAAAAAAAGTAAGGTTATACCATATTTATGTAGTACCGAAAATTGCTTGTACTGAATTGAAATTCAGAAATATAACTAAATTATATGATTATTACCTATATATTATTATCAAATAACCACAGTCAATATTAATATGCTTCTAAAATTGGATTATAGCTTTTATAAAGCAGTAGCAATAAATTCCACAATTTGCTTTTTTAACTGCTTCTTCACAGCTTCTTCGACCATCTAATAACAGCAAAAGTATTTCCTATCCAAAAATTCCTTTAACTTATTGGAAAGGTCATGGTCAAAAACCTCAATTCAGGTGAATTGGAGAACTTACTTCCCCAATAATATATAATATAATAATATGCGATCCAAAGGAAGCAGCAGCTCCTGTGATATTCATTCAGTACCTACACTGGATGAGTATCACAGCCTGCTTTCATTTAGGAATCCCGATTGTCTAGATCAGAGTTCCTCTTTAGTATCTGAGTTCCTAAATGACTATCTGAGTACTTTAGGTAATTGCAGTATGCCTCTGCATTGATAATAGCCCTTTTTATATAATATTGACCAAAATGACTCTTTATGGTAAAAAACAAACTGATTTCATGACTTTTTTTTGCTGAGCAGAATAATGAATGGCATTATTGATGTAATTGGATATTAGAGAATATAGAAAACCCCTTTCATTTTCTATCATGATAAAAATTAGAACAGATTCTCCATACTTTGTAAAACATTCATAAAATGTGTATGATTTTTAAAGCAATCTTTTTTAAGCATTTTAGGCGCTATCTTGCATAAAAGTTTTTGTGAGACAATATCTATTTATTTTCTTTCATCAATGTCCCATTTTAAAACTAAAACTTTGCACTAATAATTCAAAAGTTTTTTTTTTTTTTAGTCATTATTTTTTAATATTGTAACATATTTTAAATTATATCATTCGCATACAATGGCAAAGTATTATTATACCTAATCTGGCTATACATCATATAAAATTATGCCAAGAAAAAAGTACTCCTGAAACTTTTCTTTATGTACAATAAATATAATCTAGTACAATAATTAAAAACTTACACGGCTAAATAGTTTAATGATTTGTTTCGATTGAAGATTGTAAACTCGTTTAATCACTCCAGGTAAGAGAAGTTTGATCCACAGTGCAAGATCACCCTTAAATGATTCTAATAAACAGAAAAATTTTAAAACAGTTCATAAATAAAATGAGAAACAAACTTGTTTGTAAAGAATTATTTTAAGTAAATGTGTTTAATAATTACCTTCATGTCATATAAGTACTGATCAAGAAAATTCTTCACAAGTCGTTACTCTAAATATAAATTTACCATAGGTAAAGAGTTACCAGGCATAAAACATTCTTATATATGTTCACAAAATAAGATATTTTTTCAACTTATAAATGGATATGTTATGAATTAAATTGACTTACTTAATGTCATGAATAATCTTAAGTGAATAGCATGTTTCAATAGTCATAATAGTCTTCTTTCATAGTAACAAATAGTCTTCAAGACCTAAATATACTATAAAAACTATTATGGCTATGCAAGATTGCTAGAACTATAAATCATTACTTATATTTAGAAATAATACTAATTAAATTACAAATATTTACAAAATTAAAATAAAATAAAAAGTTTTACAAATATCCTTCTTTAGGGATAATTAAACTAATTAAAAAGTGATAGTAAAATTTAGGAAATTTCAAAAAGCTTACAGTAATAGAAAGCCAACTGATCAAGGCAAAAAAAGTTAAGATATAAAGATTCAGATACCATTCCTAAGCGGCTGAATTGGAGACAAACAGAAATTTATGAGGACTTCATGAACCAGTATATTTATAAATATATACCTACTTTTAAAGGCACTAAAATTAAGTATATAAACACTCAGTTAAGTCCTATCTGTTATGCAAGTGCTCTCCATAGATATAATAGAATAATTATTTATAGAAATCTAAATAAACATTAGAATATGGATTGTAATGTAAAACATACAATATGTATTACAAACATTATATATATATTTCTGTCTAGATCAGTTGATTTATTATAACTGTTAGCCTTCAGAAACTTCCTAAACTTTCCAATCACATTAGCCATGGTATTATTTTAAGAATCTAATTAAAATATTTATCTTCTTCATCTAATTTTCCTTCTTTTGATTCACTGTTTTTTTTTTTTTTTATTTATCACCTCTAAGGGCCACAAAATGAATCTTTACCATTTGCCATATTAATAAAAAGTGAGAAAGTACTCTGGGGCTTGTTTATTTTATTTCAATGCGCCAAGAAACACACAATTACATCATAAATTGCACATCTATGCATTTAAGAATTAAACTCACCAGATATCTAAATGTATCAAGAAAAATAACTCTGATACATATACACATATTTTGACTCATGGCCCCGAGAAGAGGAAAAATTGAATACATTACTATCTGGAACAAAAGCACTTTTAAATTGTCAAGAAAATGTTGTTTGGGTAAATACATACATATGAACCAATTTTTTTAATGGTCAATTCCATGGCCTTTGAAACCTGAAAATGTTAGAAATATAAGTATAACATAAAACTTTTTTTGAACTTTCAAAAGCAGTGAAAGTTTCTAGACTCCAATATTAAATTTTGGATAACTAGAAAATAAGCAAGGTTTGAAGAGGAAAAATTGAACAATTTAAATTTAGTGTTAAATACAAGGACTCCTTCTATGTCACATTTGATAATAAGAAACTGGTGCAGTGTAGGGATAGTGAAATTTTAACAAAAGGAAACTCTCCATTCCTTGACCTACTTTAAGTAAATAATTCCATGAATAGTTGTGGATTATTCTTAGTGATTCTAATTGTTATTTCTGAATTCTAAGAGATATAATGGCTTCCAAAGTCATTTATTTCAAAGCTGAATGCTTCTAGTGGTTTGGATCTTATTGATTTTTGTAACTAAAATATCACTAATCATATTGTGAGCTAAATTGCAATTATCAATGTAAATAAAATTGGAGAAAGCAGCCAATCTTGCATTTTTTACATTATAAAAAAGTAACTCCTATTAATATAAAATATAATAAAAAATGAAATTTATCAAAATATAAATCAAACATTATTTTTTAACATTTAAATTCACTAGTCTATTACAATTGTATTTCTTTTATAGGAAAATAAACATTCAATCATAACGTATAGATCATTCCTTTAATCTTTAACTATTAATTTTTGCTAACTAAGGCACAGCGAATAGATATATAATGATAAATAACCAAACAAAATATGTTTGATGACAGCATGAGTAGAATCTATTACAAAGGGTTATTATAATTTCTACCACCAATGAATATAGAACTCTCATACCTTATATTCTCCGTCTTCCTTGGTTTCTGTACATCTCCCGTTGGCGAGCGCTTTCGGAACCTGTCCATCTTCTGGCCGAATACAAACGTTCACTGTCACGGTCCGTATTCAACTGTTGTGTTCAACACACGAACAATATAAAGACTGAAACATTCAACTCCAGCGGAGTATACAAACTAACGTGCACATGCAACCAGACATACATAGGACAAACAGGACGAAAACTAAAAACGAGATTTGACGAACACGCACGAGCATACAAACGACAAAAACGGGACTCCAACTACGCAAACCACCTACAAGACAACGGCCACGACCTCACCGACATAAAAACAACAATGACATTGCTACACAAACAACAGAAGGGACGGAAGATGGACATATTAGAAAATATGGAAATCTACAAGACAAGGACAGCGGACAAGAACATAATTAACGAACAACTTAACACACAATCGGACACAATATTTAGACCGCTATTATTACTAAAACGAACACACAAACGCAAACGAACAGACGACGCACAAACCAACGACAACGCAAAAAGACAGAAGACAGCATAATCCATAGGCAAACAAACACAATTACAAAAAAACTTTCGAAACACTTAGGACACCTCAACAAAGGGGATTACAACTAATCCCTACCTCAACTTATACCTGGAATAATGGACGATGACCGCAACTCGCACATGCAACATACCTGACCACCGACAAAAGTGACCCCTACAGCTACCTGACACAACTAACACACAGAAAAACACAGTTGAATACGGACCGTGACAGTGAACGTTTGTATTCGGCCAGAAGATGGACAGGTTCCGAAAGCGCTCGCCAACGGGAGATGTACAGAAACCAAGGAAGACGGAGAATATAAGGTATGAGAGAATCTATTACATTTAAAATTTTAATTAAAAATTAAAATATAGCACCTTAAAGGTCAATAATGTGATTTATTTAAAAACAAAAGGTGCTTCAATTAAGGTTAATAAGGAATCAAACAGTCCCAGGCACTAATTAAATTCCAAATTAAATCAAAATAGGTTCATGAATTTAACAAAAAAATTCATAATTATTATTGCAATGATTTATTTATGAATAAAACTATAAATGTATTACCCCCATCAATTTAGTTTGATTCCTGAATGTCCATAAACAACCTTCTTCTTAAGCCCCAATGGATAGAAATATGACAAAACTAAGGGATCAGAAAATGAAGATATCAATACATGAAATCAAACATTTTTAGAATTTGTAGCTAATGATAACAAATTTAATTTAAAGCTGCTTAAAAAATTTAAAAATAGTTTATTTTTTAAGAAAATAATCTAAAATCACTGCAAAAGATTACACAATAAAATAATTTAATGGTTTTTTTTTTTTTTTTNTGCATCAAAGGCTTTTTACCATAAGGTATAAGGCCATTTGGTTTTTTCTTACTTTTCAAAGGTTTTTTTTTTTTTTTTACAATATATTTTATTATATATCAATAAATTGTTTTCTAATCCTTATACTATTGAAGAAATTCTTAAATAATCAATTTCACATTTATGTAGTCACCAAAACATTTAGCCACATTTTCAATTTAATTAGTACTTAATTTTAATTCAAATCAATATAGTAATAAAAATACACAGTTACAGATTATACTAGATTAAATTGGCTAACTTATTTTCCCAAAAAGAATATTACTGAATCAATAATGAGTATTATCTAGATATTTAGACCCATTTTGGATTTCGGAATATGAATTGTTGTTTTAGGAACATGTAATCAGTGCATTTATCAGCTTTAAAATAAATAATAATAAAATAAATTCCACGCCCCCCTCCCCCGTGTAATTGCACACTACTATTCAATTTGATCGCGTGGCAAACCTTTAAGCTTACATACTAGTTAAAAAGGATTGAAAATGAATTTTCAGAAGAACAGAATTTCTTTCCATGAGCTTTTTTAAAAAATGATCATATCAATTTCTTTAATATGCAATGATGAAATTCAAAAAAGAAAGATGTCATTCATTTTGTGCCTTCAATTTTGAAAAAGTAGACCAGTTCAAGTAAGGGAGCAGCCAGACAAAAAGTATTAATGATACCTCTGTGGAAATTTATTGAAGATTGTAACCAGCAAATAAGTTAACAGCACCATTTCTGAGGTAACATCCCGGAGAGAAGAAAGAGCTTATGCTTTACAAGGCCCTCATTAGACTGG
Organism: Oncopeltus fasciatus; assembly: GCA_000696205.2. Classification (NCBI taxonomy): domain Eukaryota; kingdom Metazoa; phylum Arthropoda; class Insecta; order Hemiptera; family Lygaeidae; genus Oncopeltus; species Oncopeltus fasciatus. The sequence goes on from KZ806866.1 coordinate 196,020, forward strand.
ACCTGTGCTTTGATTCTGAGATCTGGACTATTACCTGAAAGGATCAGTAGAATCGCTCAGAATATTTGAACGTAGATAAAACGATGCATCGTGTATGTAGTCATATATACAAAAGTCAGACATCTCTGCTGATGAGACATGTAATTAGAATGGAAGGTGATATTCATGGTAGAGACTAGAGGAAGGCCAAAGCCTAGACGGCAGATCGTAGTTGAATATGTTGTTGGTAAATTCCGAGAGTCAGAAACTGGAAAGTGGCTGCACAAGATTCTTAAACATGGTAGATACTAATAACCGAATAATAGTATTAATGGTAATCACTTGTAGGTTGTAGTGCAAAAGTAATGTAAGAGACACCTCTTAAATATGGTGGGGCCTATCCACATCAGAAGGTCCTATATCAATGAAAAGAGGCTACGATTCACAGGGACAGTGATTCACAGAGTGAAACGCTGCATATATCTCAAGACTACAAACATGTAAAACTTCCTCCCAAAGCCATAGCAACTCACTGAAACCGAGGAGTTTAGCCTTGAAGTCAAATTGGAATAAGGGAATTTGTATTCCAGATTCACTGAAACCGAGAATTCTTCTTTAAATTACATCTTCCAGAACTTCACAATGATGTTATATGATAAGGGTCAAGGGTTGATTTTTCGGCTTTTTTCAGTTTATAACTGAAATTAGAGCATTATTCCTCAGTGTAGGGAAAGTTTTAGTCTAAGGCAATCATTTATCCCACTAAAAAGATAAGTGCGACCTCTCATGGGAAATAATTAGTAATGATATTAGTAATCAAGAGAATTTCTGTTACAGTTCCTTCGAGCATTTAAACTCATCTCCTAGATGCTTGGTAAAGAAACAGTTATATCATTTTGTCATCACTGTTCAGGGTGTTATATTCAACTGAATTTCCTTGACAGATACTAAGTTTTGGTATCACAGTATATTTTCAATAGTAGTGTTAGAATCAATAAGTGATTTTTCGTGGAAAATTATAGTATCGTATGAAATGATGTACCTCAAGTTTCCATCAAAACTGCCGTATCGGTTGAGCCACATCTGTATAAATAAAAAGCATTGTTTAAGCCTCCTCGGCAAGGAAAAAGTGATTGTTGTCAAACAAACAATAAAGAAATGGCCAAGTTTAGAGTTGTTGTAATCGGTTGGAAACTCAATAGATCGCGAACTTTGAAAATTATTAGTACTGGGACATGGTAATCAGTGTCAAGTTGCACAAAAAAAAAATCTGATGGACAGGGGAACGGATATCTCAACCAAGAATATTTCTAGCCTGCCAGAAGAGCAATTATGCCCTAACCGATAATTGGTTGACACACCTGCAGAGAGTTTGAAATCCTAGCTTTTCTAGAGAGTTCTATCTTCTACCACTTTGATTGGTTCTTCATCTGCTCCATTTCCGTTGCATACTATTTATGTCCCTCAGAATAATTGCTAACGCTAATATTTGAATATCCCTTTATTTAAAGACTTCATTTCATTCCGCTTCACCCTTTTCCGCAGACAACTTCCATACCATTCTAATCTACTAGCACAGACCTCGTCTTCCAACTCCAACCCCTACAACTCTCCCCGTCGACTCAAACGAAGATGGCCCCGTGACCTCCAGGGGTCATAGTCTGAAATAATTTAAGAGGGGTGTCATTGGTCACCTTCTCTCCTCATGTTATTGTCATTTTGCTATTTTTTAGTTCTTCACTGTAATTAAATTACAAAATGTTTTTACATTAATAGAAATGTAAAAATAAATAAAAGTTTTTAAAAAAAGTTGTAAAGAAATAAAACAAACTATTTAAATCACTCATCACAAGCGAAGATTATACAAAAAATAGGCGTTGGAGGTCTTTCTCAAAAACATTGTATCTCAGCCTAAGCTATGGCATTGTGAGATTTTTATGCCAGGTGGAGGACGGAGAGAAATATTTTGATGGGGCTGTAATGAATTTTTTACTATTATAGTCATTCACTTGAATGAATTAGCCCGGTAAACTGCAAACGGGTATTTTCAGTTAGTCCCTAGCAAATAAGTGAACTTCAGTAACAAATACATCAATTATGTATCGAAAATAAAATTCATAAAGACGAATATTTTTAGTCAATATAAATTGGCTTGAAATATTGGTCATTTGCAACCTAGCTCACAGCATTTACGAAACTTAAGACATTTATTGACCTACAGGTCGCACTGAAAAGACCAAAGGTTTAACTAGAAGCTCTAAAAATGAAAGTTGATCGAGAATAGAGGCAAGTATATCGAAAATGGTGGCGCTTATCAGTACGCCGATAGAAAACATCGCAGTATTTCCACAATATAGAAAAAAAAAAGCTAGGTTTTCTCTTCTGAAGTGAAGCAGGTGCGAATTTTGTATAAGATGAGTATCCCCGGTACCAGGAGAGCGACCATTCAATTTCAAGTGAGTTGGACATATTCTCGAGCTGGTTAGAAGAACCTTCGTTCCGCGTACTTAGGTCGGGCTTTGGACCAGGGTTAAGTTGCTCCAAAGGGCAGTAGAAATTGGCGGCTTTCTGATCAGGAAACGCAACTGGGAAGAAGCATTCCTTAGTATCTAGGAGGGTAATATTTTTTGCAGCTATGGCATTAAGAGACGACATTAGCGCGTCTTCGTGAATCAACTGTAAAAAGAAAATAAAAATTATTTTTGAATTCTTTTGCTATACTTTGAATTTTCTAAAATTTATTGTAGAAATGAATTCGAATTTATTATTAAGTAATCACGTATTGGACAAAATAGGGTATTTGTGTATGAAGATGGATCTAACATCTTTAGTGAAGCAAAGAAGAATTGGCTTAATAACAATAAAAACTGTCACTCATTAAGAATGAACAAAAGGAAAATGCAAAAGCGACAGTCGTCACTGGTCTTAAGTGAGATTCTGACTTTCTCTTTTACAGTTTTCATTAATTTCATTTAAAAGGTTTTTTAAATCAACAAAAGCTTTTAGATTTGTGAAGTAGACAATATATATTCGAGGCATTTAGGTTTTTTTTTTACACTCTGGGAATCAGTTGTTATCTCTGTTATCGATTGGGTAAGAACATGTGTGATTGTTGGTAACCTTGACTTAGATAAAGGATGTAATTTTATAAACAAATCAATTTTACAACGTTTTGAAATTAATTTCTCCTATGGATGAAAAACATGATTTACCTTCGTCTTTGCAGATGCTTCTCCTCTCCTTGAAATCCAGTCTCGGTGATTGGGGAGGTTGGGCATTGTCTTCTTCAACTTGATATGCCCAATATCAAATATTTATCTTTACGAAACTCGTGAGAAAATCTGGTATTTCTGGGACCATCTTAAAGCGAGTAAGGCGGAAAAGACATATCAGAACGATTCATAAATTTGCACAGAGATTCAGCTGGATTGTTCCGCCAAACGTATGATTCAGGCTAAAGAACCATGTAAAAAGAAGGTTTTTGCAAGTGGACAAAAGTTTCTCTTTGAAGCTGGAAAAAAAGATCTAAAGAGAAGCAGCTCTTTCAGAGTGTCTGGCCATAGGGACAGACAACACGCTACAAATCGATGGGGCAACGGCGCGTTTCCGCCACGGTCGGAAGCACTCCCACTAGGAATCAGAACAGCGAAAATGGCGAAAACTGCCGGCTGACAAGGCTATAATAGAACAATTTATTAGTTAAAATTTTTAATTTTTTGTCATTCTGGAGACAAAAGATACACAATTATTCATAAATGCAGATTAGCACATGATGAAAGCGTAAAGCCCGGATGTAAACAAAATTGTGGGAAGACAAAAAAAAAAGTTAATTTGCTATAATAGAATCTCGTCCACACATGCATCCCTGAAAAACGTAAATCTGAAATAGGGCATACTCTGAGGGTGGAAAGTTAGAGAAAAGGGTGTATACCACATTCTAACCTGAAATTAAATGTTCCTACAATATTATTTTCCTCTCTTTACCTTATTCGAGCTAACAGTAAGCTGTTATGATAGTTAATTACTCACAGATAAGTGTAGTACAAAACACTTTGTTTTCCAGAATAACATTGAGCCAAGTAAAATTATACAGACATATGGCTGGCAGATGCTCAGAATTTCCAAACTAACATTTATCAGAAAGAAGAGGGAAAACGCTGATTTAAGCGATGAAGGCAAGAAAATAGAGAAAGTTGAGAAAGTGTACGTTTCCCCCTAATACTGTCCTTATAACAGGAATTACATTTTAAGAAATCCGAAAAACAAAACAAAAATCTTCGCAATGAATATGATATTAGAGAGATAAAAGAATGTCCTTGTGATGAATTTGTAAAGCACAACAAAGATGCCATTGAACTGTAAAATGTGCGATATGACATAATGAGGAGAAGATATTCCACACATCATTCATAAATGCGATAAGGGGCAGTAACTAGAATAAGAGAAAATAGCCATGACCAATAGAAAGACAGGAAGTTATATAAGAGCCAAAGGATCAGTCTCTCAACTAGTCTGTAGCTGTACATCTGCCCCAGCGCCTAACACCATATCTATCGCCACTTACATTAACTCTCGCTAAAAACCGCTTTCTCAATAAATCCTTTAAAATGAAAATATAGTTTTAGTTTACACAAAGTGTAGTCGAAACTAGGCATCTCATCAAAATCTCAACAGGTAAGAATTAAATAAACTATTATAAACTTGCTTAGAGTAATATATAAAAATACAAATGGTGTCCACGTGAAATTATTATCTCCCGAAATGAACTTAAGTTTTAGAAAGAATATTAAAAAAAGTATTTTAGTATTTCTCCTAGTAATTTATACGGTCCATTTACTGGAACCTTTGTAAATTTTTCATACATTGTCTATATGGTTTCAGAAAACCAATAAAACAAATTTTATGCATTACTAAGTGAAGTACCCCTCGTATTTTTAAAAATTGTAATAAAAATAGAGAATCTTTAGCGGTTTTTTTAACGAAAAAAAAATGTAAGAGAATGGATATTGTTTTCAGAAATAGTAATTTAAAAAATAATCGAGTTGTTAAAATGTTTTAAATTAACTAACATATGCAATAGTACTGGATAAAATATTATTGAAATCAAAAGTGTTGTATTGGAGAGAGGACAAAATCTATTATTACTCATTCATTTGTGTCTTATAAGGCTGGTATTCAAAGCCATCAGAAAATATAGCAAGATTTCTAGGTGTATCCCCTTCTTTAACTATGGTCTTAAACTTTATCAACATGACATTTATAAAACAAACGGAGCCTCAAACGAACGGAATGACTAACACTTTTAGGGCTTGTGGAATTATTTTTCAACTGATATTGATAAATAAGTCCATAATACTAAATGAAACTAAAAATATAGCTATAACAAAATGGAGAAATCTGTATAAAGAATTGTCTCCATTTTGACGACTCCTTCTCGCCTTCATGATACCCATGAAAATAGCTTAAAAACTGTGTTTTTATCAACTTTTGGACCGATCACCAATACCTCTCTTCTTTGTAAAAAAATATAGCCTATTATTAACAATTTTTAGTGCAAGGGAACAGAATAAAAAATCTAACTGTCCCAGCCAGGACTCGAACCTGGATCTCCTGCTAACCATATTATCCATATATTACACTCTCGACACTAGTGCGAGGAATTTAATAACTTATCAGACTTGTCTCGGTAGCATAAATGGAAAATGCACCGGTCCGGATAGCAGGAGATCCAGGTTTGAGTTCTGGCTGGAACAGTTAGATTTTTTATTCTGTTCCCTTGCACTAAAAATTGTTTAAATTTACGTGTGATTAAATACCACCAAAAATATATATTATTTTATGATTATGATTATTTTGAAAGTTATTGCAGCAAACCATGAAAAAGTTTAAAAGTGAATCCCCTTTGGTCAGATAGGATATTAGGACGCCTTTACTGAGCATCACTGTCGTTATGCTACTTCACTTTATCTTATATTAAAGGTGGTATAGCGGTCGGTAAAAAATTATTAAATAAATGAAAGACAAGCGGAGTTACATTTTTTTATAGTTCTGTATTTATTAAAATTGTTATAATGTTTGATTACATTTTAATTTAAGAAAAACGCACACAATGGAAGATATACAATAATGTAATAAAGATAGAGCCCTTTTCTTTCATGACAGAATAGCTAAGGTCAGTACTTAAAATCTTTCTGAAGCAGCTGGCCAGTGAGAATCTTTAATTTAATTTTCCATTATTAGAATTAATTCATTCACATAGAATTATGTGAATCACGTTTAAGAAACTGTTATTTTTGTTTCTTTGACACGTGAACCACTAAGGTCATTGTATGCCTTTTGGTGAGAATATCAGAAGGAACCCTTGTCCACGGAAAGCCGAAGAAGGGCAAAGGGACTGCCCTCAGGAGGAAGGGCCGAAGAAAGAAAGCGTTCAAGTCCGGTCTCTCCTGACACCCAACCAGATCCCAAGATGAGGGTATATATTTGTACCGAATGCAGTTGGAAGTTATGTCTTTTGCGGGTTTATCTACTAGGTTATTTTATTTTAAGTCTTAATGTCTAGGCATCCAGGGAAAATAGTTTTAATACCGCATTTTTCTAAATTTTGTAAATAAAATATATTACTTGCATTAAAGGATTTTTTTTTTACGTGATATAAAGCTAGAAAGTGAGTACTAAGTATGATGAGAATGATGCGGCTAAGAGGTTCTATAACATTTAATGATTTAATAATATCAAGTAATTCTGCTGTAAATTTACTGCCAATAGGAGTTAATTTAAATATTTGAGAATAAACTGGTCCTGCCATAGCGGCTCCACACCCTAGTTGAGTTTAAAAACCATCATTACTGTACTTTAGTAATTTTAGTAGCGTAGGGGTACTTTTGTTTAAATCCTTTTATGAATGTTATGGGGATTTTTCTTTTTTTCAAAAACGTAGTTAGAGTCAGATATAAATATACATTCAGATATATTTATTGGATATTTTAACAACCTAATTTATTTACATCTGCTTAAGAGAAGACATTTGTAGACGGTCATTGCATTTAGGGCTGAAAAATGTTCAATGAAAGATTATACTTGAAGTATAATTATTAAAAAATTATCTTTGTAATTATAATTTGGGATTATATTCTCAGCTATTGTGTTTTTGAAGTTGTCTGTTTTACTATGATATTAGTGTTTGTTATTAAACACTAAATTTAGTTTACTATACATGGAAGAGAATGTGTTTTATAAATGAAATAAAAAGTTTAGAATTGACAATTTTTTATCCTAAATTTGTTAAATTGACTAATTCAATAAGACTTTCTTGATGTCCCTTTGGAAAAAGAAACCCCGCTTTAATTCATTAAAGCATGTCATTAAAAAAAAAAAATAAACTAGACACCTTATTTTGTTTTCTGTATGTAATGCAGCTTTTTAGAAAGCTTTATATTTGTTCTAATGAGCTTTGACTATGAAAACCTCCCATTTTCCATGATTCTCCCATTATTATCGTGTTTTTGTAGATTTTAGGACTGTACCTCGAGAACTGAACTGCAATCGATTCATTAATCTTCTCGATTTAAACTGGATATTTATGGACACATTGGGAGATTTGAAATGCACCAGCGATAGGCGATCATCTTATCGGCTTGTAACTGGTTTAGTCCCAGACTGACTCAGTTGGGGGACTTCGCTTTAGGGCTGAAGTAGAGTTGGGACGGCTTGGAGTACTGGATTTGAACGTTCTTCTGTGCGATCCAAGGAATGAGTAGATTAGGTTTAGGGAATAGCCAGAGGGGTGAAGAGGAAAGGAATAATTTTCCTAAAAACGTTATTTCAATATTATTAGTGAATGATTCAGCACGATTAAACATAGAAATACTGTATTTTTATAGTGGTCAGTTCTCTGAAAATAATTATTAAATAAATGATATACCGGGTTATGTGGTTTAATATGTTTCTAATAAAATATGATAAATGTGACTGGTTTCTTCTATATTCTAACGACAGCTTCACCAGCACACAGACTTAAAGGGCTAGGTTGAAAGACACCTAATGATGCTATCCTAATACCCTTATGATGAACCAACAAATGATGTGGTTATATCTGAAGTATATAAAACTCTTTACCACCACTGCTGCCAAATCAGGTTTGGACTGAACTAAGCTCTTTTATAACGTCATTCATTATAGATACACGATCGCTACCCAGTCTGTTAGTAGTAAGTGATTTCATTAGAGCATTCTTACAGTATATTTTTAGGGATTTTACGGTATATTACCAGTTAATTTTATGATTTAAAAAAAGCCATAAATATTTTCATTTACAGAAGATGGTATATTATTATTAACTACTTAGAGTAGAAAATTATTATTTATTTTTTATTTTGTGAATAATAAGCTTTGTTATTTAGCCACTGAAATGTTAAATCCATGGTATATCAGCTAAAAATTGGCATTATTAATTGCTCTTTGCACTTGAGTGTTTAAGGTTTGTAGATCTTTGCCAGGTGAAAAGAAATCCATGTCATCCGCATATAATAAAGCTAGGACAGGTAACGAGCATTACACGGTCAGTGCCAATAACAAAGACAAACACCATTTTCCGAAATTAATTCATGAAACGAAGTTCACCGCAATCAACCTTAAATTTACTATTTTACAGAATTTTCTTTACAAAGTTAAATATGTGACCAACCGACAATTTATAATTTATTATAATTATGAAAATAAATAAAATTAACAACTAAATTACTAATTATTAAGTTGTAATATTGATTCTATAACTTTCTTTTAAACTATTTCACAGGATTGGGCAGGAACAGATTGGTCTTATATCTGTGCTAGAACTTTTGTCCCAGTGAGGAGCAAATTTAGGCTAATTGAAAAAAATAAATGATACTCTAAGAAATGAATTAAGGGATAAAATATAAAAATAACTATAACCTTGGATTGATGCACGATGTATAAAAAAAATAAAAAAAACCTTGGATAATTGATACACCTCAGGATTTTTTATTCTTAACAAACTACATATTTTTATTATCACTGTTTATGTTGTAATTCAACCATTTGTCCATAGAAGAAATAATTCTATAAATATAATCCGATAATATCATTTCATTTTCAATAATTTTCAAATTAATAACACAACAGAAAAACATTTTAAACATAAACTTTAAATTTAAAGATTTTTAAATATTTTANATTTTCATTGAAAATGTTATCTAGTTTATCTGTTCCTGTATCGATTTAAAAAAAAAAAAAAATGTTTATAAGATTCACAGCAATTCATTATATTTATACATATATATATTTTTTTCAACTTTGAGAAGAGGGGTACGATTTTCATTTTCATAATGAATTAAAATAATTCACTTCTTAAAAAACAAATAAAAATTGGTTATATTTATTACTATCTCTAAGCTGTAAAGCAAAATGGAGGAAGGAAAAGTTGTATATTACTTCTAAAATAAAATATCTTTGGTTTAGTATACATTTTCGCAGAACCAGTTATTTGTCAATATATTTCTGCTAAATGTTATATTTTTTTTATTAATAGTTAGCAGTGGTCGTAGCGAAGAGGAGGAAAACTAGATCAAACTAGTTGAGAAATAGGTTTTAGATAAAAGAGTATCATGGAAGCAGATGATGATTGATGACGAACGATACAAGATACGAAGAAGAAGAAGGCTCTAGGAGAAGGTTAAGTTCAAGGAGGCTATTAAAATCATTGGAATATCCTAAGAGTGGGTCAGAATGAGCGCAGTACGAAAGTCTATTGACTTAGATTGGCTTCCACTCTATGACGTCACAAATGGAACGTATTCATCAATCAGAAAAACAATTGCTAAGTCATACACTGGGGAGTGATCCCTCTGTTCGTTATCCAAATTAAATTATCGTCGTATTTGCAATAGTTATACATAAAAAGAATATACTACTATGCAAGTTCATTAAGACCAAATTCAAAGACCACTTTCGTTTGGTAATCGTAACAAGCTTAGTGAAATGACAACCCGCTTAATACATTCTATGCTAAAATTCTACTGAGGGAAACAAGTTTTTTACATATTAAATAAGAAAATAATTTTTTTTTTTTTTAATTTCAAATATTACTAGAAACTAAATTATGGTTCATCAAACTTATAAGTATAACGTAACTACTAACCATACACCCATTTAATAAAGAAAAATTAAAAAACTCTTGTGCCTAATGTAAATGAAAGACTTTTTAATTTCTTCTTCAACCAAACCCCCTCCCTTATAGGTATTTAGTGGAAAGCTGAAATACAGAATTCGACACTACTATTTAAAAAATAATATAATGCAGGAAGCGTGGAAACCAAAATAATTCCTAAGTAGAATAGATATAGAATATTATATATGTATTATGTATATATGTATGTTATAATTTTTGCAAATTCTCTCAACGGATTACACTCAAAATAGTTGTACTTTTGATTTTACGATACATCATAATAGTTCAATTTGAAGAGAAGGAATGAAACACACTTTTGACAGTAACTAATATATTAAATTAACCTCAGAATTTATTATATAAAATAAAGATATTCCTAGAATGGGAATTCTAGGAAGACAATTAATTTTTAATTATTTTCATGATTAACTGTTTACATTTAAAAGCCTCATTTTCCCTGCATAATGTAGTCTCCGCACTATCGAATTCGCTAATTGGAACTGGTCGTGATTAGGAAGTATAAACCTTGTAGCACTATTCTAATGAATTTAGTTTCCCACCTAATGGATTGTAAAATCAAGGCTGAACAGGTATCGTTTATCAACTTGCGCAGCAATAAAATAGTTAAGCTGAACATAAATCATGTTCCTTTCAGTGGAGTCCCCGGTGATATCACCCAAACACAGGAAAATATTCGGACCGTTCTGCCGTAGATGTAGTGGAAAGACTACAATATCGGGACATATGCGATTCTCCTTGCATTAAGTTGCTGGCCGTTATCTGAACTAATTAGGAAAAAATTAGGATTCTTCATACCATTAAGCTAATTTTATTTTCTGAATGACAAGTAGCTATTTGCGTAAAGACCCACATCTATGCAATTATAAAAAGTTTGATTTCTGTTAAGAAATGGGGTGAATGTAAATGTAGAAACGTATTTTATAACTAATTACCTCCGTCAGAACCCTTCTCAAGGAACTCCTTGATCTTCGCTGTCTTTTCGAGGTACCCGGAGGTGTTGGCCACGTCCAGGAGCAGTCTTCTGTACTGGCGCACAGTGTCGTCTTTCTGTGGCCCCTCCACCTTCTCCGTCTTGTCCTTTTTGTTAAGGCTGCCAGCTCTCACACCTGCACATGCAGTACTCAAAGTTAATAATGACTTATTTTTCTCTTTAAATATGGGTTGTTACCCGTATTTCTCAAGAATACATAAAATATAAATTTCTATTAAATAATAACAACCAAGAATATGGCCCGCTCATGAATAGCGCGAATTCACAAAAGCTTCAACGACCAAAATTTAAAAAATATTAAAAACTGCAAGTAAGAAATACAAAAACCGACCGATTAGTAGCTGAGCAAAACACCCAAAATTTAGATTTAAACTTTAACCCAAACCTTCTCTTCCTTTCTATATACACCTACCAATTTCTCCCCGATATAAATAAGCCCATCTCTTTACTATAAGTGCTACACATTTAAAATTTCAACATGAAACGATAAGTGGTATGGCAAAAAAAATGTACTAATGTACATAAAAACAAGAGTATGCCCAAACACCCTTCCTAAATCACACACAGACATCTTAGCGATAACAGCAAAACGTAAACAAAACGTAATTTTCCGTAAATAAAACTAAAACTATTGATGAAATACATCTTAGTGGGAGCTTTATATTATCTTAAAAGTATTGTATTAATAATAATGACTATTTTCATTTTTTCTTTGGTAGTTATCTGATGTAGGAACATAATTTTCAAATACATAACAAAATGTGACTGCCGATTGAAAAAGATAATGAACTTAAATCTACATTTAAGCTTATGTCATATTCGTTGGGAGAATTTGAAAGAAGGTATTAGGAAAGGAGAGATAAGCAAACGTGAAAATAGTAGATTTGTAGACTTCTTAATAGTCCTTTTTTTAATATGAAATAAGTAAAAAATCATATAAATAATACCAATAACGATTGTTCTGTTTTAAACTGTAACAAAGACGAAGAGATATTACATAGTGTGTTTGTACGAGTAAACAGTTTATCGCTGAATTACAGTTCGGTGTCTCCTTCTATCGTGCTTTCTTCAAATCAGCCTACACCCGTGAGTACGCAATGCAATGAAAGCCGGAAAATTCGCATTAATAAATATAAAATCATGTAAACTTTCTCATAGCAGACTTTTATATAACTAAGGCATCTGAAAGAAGTTGCTTCTTTCTGCTTAAGAAGACAAATGAATAAGTGAAGAGTGGAATAGCGAGACGGAAACACAGCTGTTTGGATATTTGTATTGGTGTAAGTTGGAAATGAGACCTAATTTAAAGGAGGAGGTATAAAGTGTATGCTTATTGCTTATTGCGTACTCGCGGACGTAGGCTTACTTGAAGAAAGCCCATCGGAAAGAGGAAGCATGATAGAAGTAATACTTACTCTCAGGAAGCCTGCTCAAGATTTCCTCCTGGTCCTCTTTAGACAGGTTATCCCAGCCGCCGACATCTTCAACCCGCTCGATTTTGGCAGTTGTTGCTCTCTGTCGGCTGAATACCTTAATCCAACAGACAATATTTCTTCATGAAATAGAACACTTATTTATATAAGTTCTTGGAGGAGGCACAGGTAAACTAGGTCTGAGGTGAATAAAGTCTTCTACGCAAATATGTATAAATAAAAATACTAATGATAATAACTATAACAGTTCCAACAATAAATAAATAAAACGTTCTAAAATCAAAAAACAAATGTGATACACAAAAATTAGATTTTTACCAAGAGAATGTTTGACATCAATAAATATTGAAAGAGTCAAATCAAACGACGCCTCGATTGAACGTCCGCTCATCATCGCTTGCGAATTGTTTTATTCCGACACATTCTACATTTAAAAAATTCTGAAGTCATAGGAAAAAATAATTGTTTGAATAATTTTTGAGGACCAAATTTTACATGTAAATGAAGTTTGGTGCATTTAACTGTTTATACAATTTTTGTATAATACAATGAAGATAATTATGGCAATAATTATTTGAAATTTTATTCATTCTTTTGATCAAATTCAGTTTAAAAAACGCTACTTATATTGAAAAGACGGTAATCAAAAAATCAAATCCTAAATCAAACTACTTTGTCTATCAATTTATCTAACATTTTACTTATCGGCTTTTTTCAAGACTAAAATTGATAATTTGTATAATTCTAAAATGAAAAGAATATTCATAAGGGTAGGTAGATAAATAATGCCTATCATTCAAAATTTCTAATATATTGCCTAAGTACACGAGATGAACATGGCCAAAATACTAAAGAAAAACATCTCAGTTAAGTACGTTTTTGGACTGTCAAAAATTGTGCTATTTGAGGCAACAAAAAAAATTATAAAAATTAATTAATAAAAATATGTAATGTAAAGTTTCAATGCAAACGTATAGCAAATACAGTATTCATTACAACTGATTAATTAAATTATAAATAAAGTGTATAGCAAAGAAATACTTGAAGGAAATATTCGCTTACAAGTGAACAATTAAACACTGAACTGTTATTCATTTAGTGACGTAACAGACAAGTTATTTATATCATCCTTGATCTGCGGCCTACAAATTTTTATTCCGGGAATTCCCCCCTCCCATTTCAGTTTTTCTGACTTAATTTAAAAGTGAAGCCATAAATCAAGGATAATGACACGTCTATTTCTCCCGATTTCCCGAAATATATTAATTAGTTCTCTGGATCCATTCAATCAAAAAAAAAAAAAAAAGACTGATTCGGTAAAAGAATACGTCATGTTCAAATACTCTGATACGCACTTAGGCTACTCAACTATGAAACTCTTATTTAATTATTCAATGTACAAATTTTAAAGATTCAGACAGATATTATTGAATAATGTCTTTAAAATTATTAAATATAGATAATGTATGCCTATACATCATTTATTGAAATACAATATATTATTACTAAACTGCGTCCACTTTAAACTCTACTGTCGAAATAGTAAAAAACCAATAAATACAAGAAATGTAGCACTTAGTTTCCCCACGGTTGTTACACAATTATTAAGCTCATCATTGGTTTTTCTTTGTGTCATACCAATACGCACAGCTTTTTCCCGGTATATAAGGCTACAAGAAAAGTAGAGGACTCCTTCATTCGCACTCCAGAACTATAACATGCATGACAAGCACAATTATAAATAAAAATTGAACTTTTGACGGATAATCAGTCAGTCATACCACGAACTATAGTATTTTTTTTAATTCACTATTATTATTACTTTTTTTTTTTTAACAGATGGACAGATAGATATTATCATTAGAGGGTTTTTTTTCGTTGGATTTTGGTCAAGGTAGATCCAAAAAAAAAAAAAAAAAAAATACAAATTTAAAAAAATGTGATCTACCTTGACCGAGCCCCAACAAAAAAAACATCAAATAATAATATCTACGGTTAAGGAAAACTAAAAATCTACACTTGAATAGATAGATAGATAGATAGGTGGGAGAGAGAGAGAAGAGTGATTACCTCAAAGATGCAGTCGAGATGGTGCCACATTTTCATCGTGCCAGATCCAAAGGGATTAGATCCAGTTTTCGCCATTCTCAGAGCGCCCTGCTCAATTTTCTGCTTGCACTTCTTGCAGCCCGATCGGCCCGTCTTAGCTCGGTCTGCCCAGAAAAGAAACTGTTGTTCCTCCTCCCCGCCTTCCGCCATCATCTTCCTAAACATAAGTGAATCATTTTAAACAGCGCGATTCATAAATGGAGGGAAGATAAATCTGAAACTGTACTAGTTGCTAATACTAACAATAAGTTTAGGTATATTCTACTAAGCTAATGCTCATTTAGAGAGAATTAAGAAAGAATGTAGCTAATGAGCTTTTTCTTGTTTTCTCCGATCCTATTGACAAGACACCAAAAAGTTAATAACAAAATATATATATTTGTTTTCTGACCATTATTGCTTATTTAAACTTCTTCAGGGAGAATCTATTTGAAAATAACTTTTTGAAATAGTACACTACTACAAGAGCCATAAAACTGAAATACCTCTTTTCTATTCCCCCTCTTTAAAATCCTGCCAGGGAAAAATTTTACAGTTTATAGCAACGGGATTGGGGAGGTGGTCCCGAAATAGTCTAGCGAACTTTTTTATACCTTAGTTTAACCATTTAAAAAAAGCTTGATTATATTCATAACACATCCAGTTCCAAGCAGGACAACATGAATTCATATTTTCTCGAAATATTCCGGTTTACAATGTTTATAATTTTACTGAAATATCCAAAAAATATCCCCGAATTATACCTAACAACTTATAACTAAACCCTAACAATTATTCCTACCAATTAATAACTAAATTATTATACTTAACAATTAGGTTGACCTAACAAAATCTCACATCATGTACTAAGAGAACAAAATTATTGCTTATTGAGATTGACAATAAGTCGAAAAGCCTTTAAAAAAAACTTGCACAATTGATGTGATGATTTGAATGATATGACTTTTTCAAAAACTCTACCCTTGATTTTTCCATCAAGTTATGGAAAATCTGTTGATAGGCAAACCATAGGTATTTAACCTCCGCAATTTTCAAATTATAAAACCAAATTTGGTATTCACTTTTTGCAAAACTGAAGCAAAGCTGAAGTCATTAGAAAAGTAGGAAAGGCCATAATTTAATATCTTAATATCTTCTTTGTTATTACCATTACTAAAAAATTATTAAAAAATGTGCAAAATGTAATTTTATAACAATTTTATTATTCCACATTTTAGAAGAAAAAAAAACGCAAATTAAAAAGAAATGTATGAACGCCATTTCGATTGTTCTGTGCTCTCTGATTTTTAAAATACTAAAACCGAATATAGCTTTTTGGCTGAAATATTACCAATTATTAATTATTTTTTCTCAACCCTCACACCCCGCGCGAACAATCGATTTAAACTATTGAAAAATTGATCCAATGATTTGTGAATAAAAATAAAAAATTAAATTTTTTTAAAACTCCTACTTTTATTAATGTTCACTAATGAGTATAAATAAGAGACCAAACTAAGTCTCATCAATTTGCGGATATCTTTTCACACCAAATACACATAAATGCATTTTGGCTCAATACGAGTCATGTTCAGTTATAAAATTAAACTACATATATAAATGTTTACAAACATTGGTCCAAAATACAACAAAATTTCAAAAATTATACATTACCCTACTGTACAGATAATTTTTAGCAGATTTACCGTAAAAATCAAGCAATTGCATTGCTACCATTGACGCGAGCTTTGAAAAAAAATTTCAACAGATCCTTAGTGTTTCTTTATGGGAGATTTATGGTCCGTCCAAAAAAAAAAANTATATATATATATAAAAGCGCTAAAATAATAGATGATGTTTAAAATAATGAAACTTATTTCGGTATTTATGATTATTTAAGGAAACTGGCGAATAAAGTCAATAAATTGAAATTAGTAGAGAGGAAGGGGAGTTTAAAAAGAGACCAAAATTCAAAATCATACTATCTTCTTAATTATTTGCATAATAAAAGAATAGAACAATATAGGTATAAATATAATTATATAACATTTAGAATAAAAATAAATAAATGCATTGGCTGATGCAGAAGATAACAGTGGAAGGCCGAAATTTATAATATTGTCATGTTTTTCTTTAAGTAATAAAAATAAGTTTTTAAAACATAATCGTTGCAATTTATTTTCTATAACTATTTTAGGGAAAACCCTTCTTAAGGTAGATATTTACTAATATTAAGCTAATGGCTGATGACATTTCGATTTCCAAGGCTTCTTTCCCAGCCAGTAAAGAGCCAAATGCATGATTATGACCAAATTTTCAAATCTTATATCTTCGTAATTATTAGCGTTGCTAAAAATATGTATAAAGCATAGACATATAAATTAATGTAATTTTAAATCATTTATATTCAATAATATTTGTCCCAAAAAAACGCATATTTAAAATAAATTAAAGTAATTAATTTCCAGATATGAGCCAGCCCTCTTCTTTTTTTTTTTTTTTTTTATTTATGGACTTATTTTATAAATATAGGTCTTAATATTTTTATTGCAAATCCTTGAAGGAATTTACAATTGGATGAAATCAAATGTGGAAAAGGTAGGGGGGTTAAAGTGAACACCAAACTTTATACTACTACTATCATTGTTCTGCTTTGAAATTAATTAGTTATTTTAAATTCTTTCTTAAGCACAGTGTAAAATACGACCCCATTACGTGTATTAAAAATGCTGGAGACCTGTTCTTGTTTCTGCCCTTGTCTCGGATGGAATGTTGGAGTTCTTCTCTTCGAAAGCTGGACTAAATCCCAGGCAGGTTTTGATGGGGGAATTCCCGGGTTCACTGTCCGTAAGAGTGGGAATTTTCTACTTCACATTATTGCCAACAACAAGAAATTCCTGAATTCCCGAAGAATGATTGGAAATAATATGAATAAATTCATAACACTTGCCCAGACAGTATGGTTTTATCCCGACTATATTCCTAATTAAGCACTTTACCACTCTTTGGAAAAAATAATACCAAACTAAGAAGGTGAAATTTCTTCTTTACTTTCTATTAAGCAATAGTTCTGATATGCCTCAACAGTAACTTTGACTAACAATAACCCTAAATAGTTATAATGATAACTCATGAGGACCGTCTTATGACCAAATTATTTAATGATCAACAGTGAACTCATTAATGATTTAGAGGATGTATACGGAAATGAATATTTATTTTATTATACTAAAATATTTATTTTTATAATACTAAAAATAAAATATTTTATTTATTTATCAGTATTACGAGCAATACAATAATTACAAAGGGCTAGGGGGAACATAGTGAAAAAAGAAAAAAGGGAGAATATTCAGCTCGAATCAATTCTCCTTAACAAACAAACAAAAACCCACGTCAAAAAGTATAACCCAGAAATGAAAAACGAATGGTTTAGAGATAAAAATGTGTGATATCATTAAATATGTACAAATCATATAAGTGGTATATAAGTTAACTGTGTTGTTGAAAGGCAAATGCAAGCCGATGACTTCAGAATTATTAACTATCACGCCTTAAAGGGAATTAAAACATGCTAAAAGAAATTGAAATAACTATCAATATCATTCAAATCGAAAGACTGACAGTCAAGAAAACTTTTATCACGCGTAAAGATAAAATAATTTAGAAAAATAAAAAGGCCAGGGGTTATCTGGGAAAAAGGAGATCTGAGAGCGTAGGGAAAGTATGTTGATGCTATCTCTGCTACGCCTACTCTGGTGGATTCGGTCAAGTGTAGAAGATCTATCGGCAAGAGTCACTGCGTCCCACCGGCAGAGGGAAATCTAATACTAACTATACAATACATATCCATACTCTTCTACAATGTTCCACAGTTTTCTCTGCCTCCCAGTTCTCACTAAACATTGTAATTGGAAGCGCTGTAACCATTATTACTTATCTAAACAGAGTTTTGTATTATCCATGGAAATATTTTTTAGCAGATTTTTTCTGTGATAAGACTTTTAAAAAAATGTTAAAGGTCTTCACTGATTCTACCTAATAGCTAATAACATGATACATTGACAATTTTATATTTATAAATAAATANTATATATATATATATATATATATATATATATATATATATATAAATACTACACAGTTTTTTCCTTCTTTTCTTATTACATAATATATTACATTATATACATGCACACACACACACACATATATAGATATATATATACATATATATACACATAATTTATGGTAAATAAATAAGTTGATTTTTAATCTGAACGGAGTAAGTTTTAAAATTCAACAAATCCTATTATAGTTGCCTGCAACTATGCTTGAAAAGTGTTTTGAATAGAATATTTATTACTTTCTAAATCAAAACGTTATCGTTACACACAAATATCTTGAGTTTATAGATATTGGCTTTTCTCTAAACTCTTTGTCTTCCTCTTTCATTACATGCCAAAATGTATTTATTGAACCGTATGAACTAGAAAGCCTAAATACCTAATTCGGCTCCTATGTTCTGAAAAATAAGACTGTCCATAAACAGCTCTCGCTGATACACTCTTAAATATCTACCTCGTGCCTTCTTAGGAAATGTTGGCCCACATTTTTTTAAAGAAAATTATTCAAAATTACATTTTACTCCTGCAATTTTATTAATACTCTTATCTCCAATGAAATTTTTATCAAAACTTATTGTAAAAACGACAACACCACGTTTACAATGGTGAATTAATTCAACCGTCACAATAGAAATCCTAAATACAGACTTTGTTTAAAATATATATTTTTTTTTTTAAGATTGAGATAACACTCTGACGAGATAGTCTTACTCTGGAATTTACACTTATTGATATTTTTCTTAATGTGTGTTTTTCGTAAAAATGTTATGGAATATAAATTTTAGAAAAGACTAACATGTAAAATAATTCACATTCATACATTTTTAAATGCCATTAATGCCAACAAGAACAAAGGATATGATTATAATTTTGTTTTCAATCTCTCATTTAAGCAATTTAGAACTCATATGTACTACGGTTTGTAAAAGGAATCCTAAATACTAAGCTAAGTCTCTTTATTTTAAAACTTGCGAAAGCTAATATTTGTTACATAAATAATCAACAACGTTAAATTTTTTTTTTAATTCAACAAGGAATGATGGTCTACCACCAGTATGCCAGCTTCACTTCAGCTGTTGCCGAGATCCATTGTATTGCGTCCCACACCCACCGACTGTTTTCTCTACATTTTGGTACGGTCTCTACTAGTAAAGTTATATTTTGCCGGTCGTAATCAAATGGGGAGGGGGGGGAAGTACCAAAATGTAGAGAAAACAGTCGGTGGGTGTGAGACGCAATACACTGGATCTCGGGAACAGCTGAAGTGAAGCTATCATTTTACACCTATAAACCACAAAGCGAATTTCATAAAATGTAATTTATTGTAACAATTAAACAGTATAATTAGACCCTCAATCCTAATTTTTATATTTTGCTGAGTAACGTTTAGAATTTTTTTTATCAAGAATCTGCGTTAAGTTTCATTACCCTTGATGAAATGTTACACCCATACACGCTATATCAGAAATTAATGTTTTACTCGTATCATGTGAGAATGGTCGGGGTTTCGGCCAGTAAGAAAAAAATATACACCAAAATTTGGAGTAATATTTTTATTTATGCCAACGTTTCGGCTTAGCTAGTAAGCCATCATCAGGGCTAAAAAGACAATACACACAAATAACAGTAATGCATAAAAATTGAAATATCTGTACAACAAGAAAAAAGGGTTTATGCATGATTCACATAAACTGAATAATCCCCTACGTCCCATTGTTTCCAATATAAATTCCCCTACATCTAATCTCAGCAAATTCCTACTCCCGTCCCTCCAACACCTCAGCCGTCATAACACATATGATCTCAAAAACTCATTTGAGCTCATCCCTCTCCTCCAAAACCTCCATATCCCCGCTAACTTCATAATGGCATCTCTAGATGCCACTTCACTTTTTACCAATGTTTGCATCAACAAAGCCCTCCAGATCGTGGAAAAACATTGGGATATTTTAGAGCCCCACACCTCCCTATCTCAGTCAGCCTACCTAGAATCCCTCTCTCTATGCTGTAATTCCGGCTACCTCACGTTTCGTGACCAATTTTTCCACCAAATATCCGGTCTTGCTATGGGTAACAATCTTGCTCCGGATATAGCAAACATTACTCTCAATGATTTAATTGACACCATCCTCCCCCTCTTCCCCCATGACATCATCTTCATCAAAAAATATGTAGATGATTTAATACTCATTCTCAATCCCGAAAAAATTCCACAGATCTTAGAATCTTTTAACTCTTACCACCCACGCCTCAAATTTACTATTGAATGTGAATCTGACGGTCGACTCCCATATCTTGACATACTCCTTATTAGACAGCCCGATGGACATATCCAAACTGATTGGTATACCAAACCCACCTATTCAGGTCGCCTCCTCCATTTCCATTCCGCCCACCCCCGGCACCAAATTATTAACGTCGCTAGGAACTTGATACAGCGATCCTTCTCCCTATCTGACCCTTCTTTCCACCGTATTACCTCTGAACGGGTTACCAAAATTCTCTCTCTAAATGGCTTCCCCGCCCACCTGATCACAAACCTAATATCCAAATTTTCTTCTCCAGATCGTGTCCCTCCCTCTACTCTTCCCCCGCCCACCCCTACACCCCTGTATCGCTCTCTACCCTACATTCCCCTCCTTACTGAAAAAATCAAGAAATACCTCAAGTCCAACCTGCAGAACCTACATTTAGGCCTCCAGACAAACAACAAATTAAGACATTTTTATACCCCCCTTAAAGATCCCATACCGATTTCCCAGCAGTCTAACGTGGTTTACCAAATTCCCTGTTCTGATAACAATTGTTCGGCTTCATATATTGGTCAAACAAAGAATTATCTCAACAAAAGACTAAAACAACACGAATACAGCATCAAGATTCGTGATATGAACTCGTCGGCCCTCTCCCAACATGCTATTAGCACCAATCACCCACCGGCTTTCAATGAAGCTACCATTCTGGCCTCTGAGCCATTCCTCAAAAAAAGGCTGATTTCGGAATGTGTGTACATTAATCTTAATCCTACCTCTATCAACGATAGGCAGGACAAAGACAACATTTCGTCAGCGTACTGTAATATTTTTCGTATAATACAACGAAAAACTACTCTGAAACTCCCCCATTGTCGGCCTCTTTCTTTTTCCCTTTGAAGGGATTACCTGGTTAATTCCTTTCACCCGGCCCATAAAATTCTTGTTCTTTGAATTTTACCGACTTACCCCACTCCTCCCTGTGACTGTGGTTTCACTTTTCAGTTGTTTTCTGCAGTTTACAATGTGAACAACCACCCTGGGGAGATTTCTCCACTCAACGCCATTGGTACATATCATTTTGTAATATGTTTTATTCCTAACCATAGTTAATATTCTTACATATCCTTTTTTCTTGTTGTACAGATATTTCAATTTTTATGCATTACTGTTATTTGTGTGTATTGTCTTTTTAGCCCTGATGATGGCTTACTAGCTAAGCCGAAACGTTGGCATAAATAAAAATATTACTCCAAATTTTGGTGTATATTTTTTTCTTCCTGGCCGAAACCCCGACCATTCTCACATGATATTCGAGACGGCCAACCAACCATCAACCAAGTTTTACTCGTACAGGACAATTCCGTTCATGCCAAACTTCTATAGGCCCGATCATGCTCAATGAAAAACTCTAGCATTTAGTTTTGCGTTAAAAAACCGCATATACAATTTTCTTAGGAAAAAAATAAAGCTGTAATATTAATATAAATTATAGTGATTATCACTTTTGGTATTTGTATATAGGATCAGAGAAAATTTATCAAGAAAACAACTTCAACAGCTATACACATTTGAAATAAAATGAATCAGAACAAGCCGATTTTCCGATTTTATATGGATATTATATTATAGGACGATTTACTGAAAGTATTTCTAATGTAAACAGAATATTAATAAATGCTATCAAATAATTTTTCAAAAAATATTTAGTTTACTCAGTAGCTAACAAAATTATTATACATTTGAAAAACATTGATACGATATTCTAAGATGATTTTAGTTGGGGTTCGGTCGAGGTAGATCCAAAAAAACACAAATAAAAAAATGTATTTTTTTAATGAAGGATTATCTGCCAACGTTTCGGCTTACATTGTAAGCCATCTTCAGGGCTNTTGATTGATACGATATGTTTATTTAATTATTAAAAATATAATAATGATAATGATAAACGAATAAAAAAATCAATAAAATTAAAATGAACTCTTTGATGCCAATCAAGGCAACTATAAATGAAATGGAATTAAATCGAGCTTACTAGTTTCTAATTAGCACATTTTGCAACAAGGACCAATTTTTTGTATTCCTATAATTCACACTAAATAACCAACAAAATATTTAGATAGATAAAGGTATTATTGAAATAGCTAAAAGTATTTTTTTTTTTAATTTCTAAGAGCTCCTGTAAATCAATACTTAATAAAAACATAAATTTCCCAAGGAAATGGGACGTTTCTAACCGAAATTTGGCACATCTTGAAACATGCTAAAAAAATATATATTTTCCGAAATATAAAGATTACAAATATTATATATCCGTCGTCCATCCCACATTTACATATTATTTAACTTCTCATTATTAGAATCAATATTATCTAACTGTTAACAAATTAAGTTATTTAATATGGAATTAGAAATGGAAATTAAAATTGTTTATCTTTTAACTGAATTGTTGAAACTACTAATGAGCAAATTTTAAATTAAAAATGTTGAACAAACTCTTCGGTAATAATACCTATTTGATGTTATATGAAAATTAGAGAGAGATTCAAAATTGAACTAATATTTTTACAGTACTCTGTATGTGTAACTTCAAAATCAAAAGATTAAGTGAAAATTAATGATAAGTAAAAAACATTAAATAAAATAAAAGAGACACCATTGCGCCAAATTTCGAATATTTTATTCACACAAATGTAATTGTGAAAAATTAAAGTCGAGTGCAGCAAAATATGGTAAATTCACGATAGTCAGTGAAAACATCCTTTTGATGTTCTTAATATTCAGAATTTAAGCAATCACTTATGGCTTACAATTTCAAAAAAGCCTTTTTTCAAAACATGCTATTTTTCAGAGAGGGAAGAAAAAACAAAAAAATATGTGGAGAAAATATGGGTGATGAACTGCTCTTTGAATGTTTATATATTAATATAATTAATTTCCTTATGAAGAAAAAAAAATCTACTGCCTTTTTTGACAAGGATAAAAGAGAAATTTTGTCATATGAACTTAATAACACTCAAGCATAAGCTAACTATCTTAACAAAAAATAACTAAACATCGTCTACAGTAAGTAAGCAAGAATAAAGAGACAAACGTCCGGATATTGTAACGAAAACAAATTTCCGAGAGTTTATTTTAATTATTGTAAAATGGAGAAAAAGAGAAAGATAATTTGGAGAATTTTCTTTCGGTCAAAAACTTACACTATACATAAAAATAAAAAATAAATATATTTATATATCAAAATATATCCTTTCGTGTTTATTAAAGAATTTGATAAAATTAAATTTGGTCTTCAGATTGTCATTTTGATTCAGATTGTCACTGATGCCTAAGCGTTACTTGAAAATAGCGGAATGGATAATTTATTGTAACAATCACTGAAAGGGCCCATTATAAATAACACGAGTAGTGTAAAAAGATAAATACAAGCAACTTTTATACCTGTAAGAGATATATTTGATATATAGCCACCAATATAGTATTTATTTTCTATTTTTTTCCAGAGACCATAAGGATAAAAGGGTTCCTAAACTGGAGACGAGGTTATGGTGAATAAATCTTCATCAAGAAGTGAGTTCGCAATATCAAATTGCATTAAGAGTAAGTGATAAGTCTATTATAATTATTAGTTAAGTAAAAATGTTATATTTTTAATTAGAATACACTTGATGGCCTGAAAAACCGAGGAAATATAACTATCTTTTTAATTTGCATGATCTCAAAAAACTGGGTTCAGCAGGCATATTTATTTTAAGATTAGGATTATTGAAGTAACAATTTTTACATTATATATTTATATTATTCAATGTCATTCAAGTTAAACTTCGACTTTGAATTTAAGACATACCCCCACTATTATTTGTTTATAGATTTTATTTCATTATTTCTAAGTTCATTCCTATATCATTGAATTATGGGTAGGTTGAGTTGATTGCTATGTAATAAATAATAATTATTATATGCTTTAGCGCAGGTAAACATTTACACCTCTAATGCGACGTTTTAAAGCTTTGCTTCTCACTAAATTTTCACATATCATTCGTCTTTGTGAAAAATACGATAGCAATATTTTGAAATTTTACGTTCAGGTAGGCCACAATTCTAAATGGGCTAATTTCGATCAAATTTCTAAAAGAATTTATTTTTAAAACGTAAAAAGCTCAGTTAAACTAAATTTTATGGATACTGAAGAACAAAGACTATTATTTACAAATTTGACTAAAGACTACTTAAGAGCCCACTACACTTCTTAGAAATTATCATGTAAGAGATATATTCGGAATATTTTGAAAATTAAGTGAGAAAATATTCCAACTAATCAGCCGAAACATTAAATTGGCCCTAAAATGAAGAAAAACCCCTCAAGTACGAAAGGAACAGTGAAGAACTTACGTAATGTCGATTTAAAAATTGTTTCCGAAAGGAAACGGAAGAGGCCAACCCAAGGTGGGATATAGCTATAGGAGCGCCATTTTAATCTTAAGATTTGAAGCTTTAGAGGTGTTTGACGCCGCGTGACTGTTTCGTAATAGGTGAACCACGAAAATATAGGTGGGTGGGCGTTGACTTCTGCTACATTGTTATAAGCCAGAAATACTGGGAAAGCCGCTCCATTTCGCAACCTAGTCTGAACAAGCAAGCCTCTTCAATAGAAGGTACCAAAGTAATACAACAATTTCCCCACATTATCTTTTAGGAAGGAAGAAGAAATAAGAACTAGGAAACTATCACTTGTTGGCTGCTTAGCGGTACTTTGTAGGGCTGTATATAGAGAGATAGATTGAGTGTTTCTGGGTATTGGAAACACGAGGATCAGCATATTGCTGGGAAACGTAAGAAGAGAAGGTTAAGAGCTATTAAAGCCAGGGTACAAGCCCCGCCCACAGGGGACGTCATCTCGCCGCCACTGTTTGCACATGTAAGTAGGTACACATATCCCGCTCAGCCAGACAATCTCATCGGCATTTTTCACCCTTATAATTATTCCTTTTACTCAAGGCCGAGGGAACTTGAATTAGAATTCTACCTACATCAACGGAAGCAGTACTTCCACGCCCGTGCGTAACGCATTAACATCACAGAACATTAATACTCCTTGCAGAAAAAATTAACTTAACGATCAGTCATACTTATACTACTTCATATGTTAGATATTAAAAGCTCCTTCGTTGTGCTTGTGTTTTCAGAAACGTTCGGGGATGCTAATTGTTTACTACAAAACATAAATAAAAATTTAATGGTACCGAATGATGGGATCATAATTTATATATTATACATCCTTTTAATAAAGTACTCTTTCTTTTTCCCTCCTATTTAAAACTGAGGGTGGAGAAAAATATAATTTTATATGTTGACGTATTACACGTCTATTTTTAGATGAAAGGTTACTGAGAAAAATATTTGATAATTATAAGGGATAAAAAACTGTTAAACTTCGCTCAGTGAAAATTCCACGTGTATATTGTATATCTTCGCCCCAGTTCATTAAAATAATAATAAAAAAATATTTGAATTTGTGGAGCGAGAATAAGAAATAATTTTGAGTTACACTTGGAACACCTGAAGATCTATCAATGACTTATTGACACTCAAGGGGAATCGTAATACTATTTTTACAACAAGAGAGTAACATTGTCAAAAACTTGCAATTCATACTCAACACTTCTTCTAACAAGTAAGGACGGATTGAGAGAAAAAGCATAAGTGTAAGAAATATGGAATAACAAATTAAATATTTTGACATTTAGTACTTCTGCCAATATCGACTGAAACTACCGTAAAAGGTTTACGACTTTCATGATTAATGGTTTGTTGAAAATATCACTGAAAACTTTGTGAAGTGAAACAGTGAACTAGTTTCAACAAGAGTCGAACTACAAGTGAAAAATGTTAATCAATTAGATCAAAAGGCAATCATCAATCCCGTTTTGATAATTAGCGGCAATTTGGCGTCCGAAGCGCGGGAATTTGGAATATAAACAAACGTAAATGCTTCATACCAGGTAATCACAGCATAGTTAGGCAGTAATCACCATAGATTTTTTTTTTTGTTTTTTTTATTGTTCATGTCTCATTTTTCAGGAGACTTCTTCGCGGTATTTAATGTGTCTATGCACTTCTAAGGCAAAAGTATTGTCTCAATCTGCTGAGTTAACGAAGTTCTGCTTCACGGACTTCTATAACTAAGTTACAAGTAATTTTATAGTTTATGACAAAACTAATAAGTAATCAGTAACAATGACTCATACTTCAGAGACGTCAACATTAAACAGCATTTTTTACAGTTTATAAGATAGAACTAAAGAGAATGGGCCACTAAAAATAAATTAACAACAAACAATTTACAGAGCAACTCGATGAAAGTTTGAAAACATCATTATTCATCTATTGTAATCATCGTGCAAGAATGATTGCAAAAGTTCAAAGATAAACGATTAATCTCTGTAACAATATTATTTCAAAGCAACTAAAGTTTCCATAACAACTTACACCTTTTGGGCTACTATGGGACCCCATACTTACCAGGAATAGATGCTCTTTATAATATACTTAATCATCTAAAAAATAAGACATATATAGTACATTAATTGAATGGCTAAACGAACGAAAAATAATATGTGACATTCAAGTGGGGTTTAGACGAGACAATTGGTTCAAAAGAAATTTTTGTATTCTCTCATATTTCATTAACATTTTAGATTGAAAAAAAAAAAAAAAAAA
This sequence comes from Oncopeltus fasciatus, assembly GCA_000696205.2. Lineage (NCBI taxonomy): Eukaryota > Metazoa > Arthropoda > Insecta > Hemiptera > Lygaeidae > Oncopeltus > Oncopeltus fasciatus. Next base: position 223,820 of record KZ806866.1, read on the forward strand.
AAAAAAAACGGAAGGCCATTGCCATATTTGTTGACATTAAATGTATTCGACTCTGTACCATGAAGAGATGTGACAGAAAATATATGAACAAAGAATAAGAGTAAAAATCCTTTAGCTGCTGATGAATCAATGACAAAATGCAAGAAATACTGTGGTTATAGGAGTCATTATTTCTATGTAGTTTTCAATTATCCAATAGCCAAATCGTATTTATTTTTATGTTTATATATATATATANAAATCAGACCAATAAGTGTCGGCGGATTACCAGTAACATCAAGTACAAGTAAATAAGGTTTTCACTATATAGCTGTAGATAGATTGAGAGATAGATAGATATTTTGAATTTTCTGAAACATGAGTATGAAAGTGATTAGCATTTTAAACAGAATAGAAGTTTTTTTATTACTATCAGTTGATGGTATTACAATCGTTGCTGATAGTAAGGCAGATGTACAGTATGAATTAAGAACTCGCGAGGAAAACAACAAACAATAACCTTAAGCGTAGCAAAACGATGTTGAAATAACATTACTTTCTCCACACCAGCCAAGTTTCTCAACTTAAATAAATCTCAAGAGATTCACAGACAGAAGGAATGACGCCACCCACCGAAATAATAAAAACAGTGCAGTATCTATTCTAGGCGATAAAGGTTAAGAAGCATAGCTGTCCATAAACAAGATTACTTTATTAGGAACGATAGATAGCGCCCTTTCTGAAGGGTGGATATAGTTTTTTCACTGTGTGAAGTTCACTGTCAACTGGAATGCATCCATTATGTAAAATATCAAATAATGGCTACCTCTAGAGACTTTCAAGGAAGCTTTCGAGACCAAGGCGAATGACGGCACGGGGTCTTGTGGGGAGAATTTTACACGCGAGAAGAGAGTAGAAACTGGATAAAACTAAATTATTAACGAGCAGTCCAGCCAGCCACTCCCGAGAGACCGAGCCTGTTCAGCTCCAGCACCAAGACTAAAACAACTACGTCTACGAGAGAGAAAATTCAACCGTGCAAGAAGCAGCTCAAATTAGCGAATTTCAAACTATCACTACATACTGCTCTTTAATGAAATTTAATTTGAATTAAGATAAAACTCGTTCTCATTTTTTTTAATAATAAAACATATATCTATGAACACTTATACTAATTCAGAGTACCATTGAGGGAGCACTGTGGTCAAGGTACATGTACCCTAAGCCAAATGCACCACGTTGAATACTCACGTACACAGTTTTCTATTCCTTTCTTGCTCCTGTTTGTAATGAACTAGAAATTCCTGGTGTGCTACACCCAGCCTTAATTCTGATAGCCACAACGCTTTCTTGAAAAAATCAACAGGCCGTAACGGTATGCTAACCATACGCCTTATCTAGTGTCCCGTTGTCGAATAAATTCATCCTTAATATGTATTTTCCCACTGAACCTATACAGCCTGTTGGTTTTTTTAGGAAAGCGTTGTGGCTATCAGTTTTAAAAAGCAGGAGTGATAATTAAATATAACTAGTATACTAATCACTGGTTTATTTAGTCAGAACGCAAGTAAGGGGGTGGTGGAACGTACAGAGGACATTTTCGGGATGTGAAAAAGTGTATGAACTGTTATTATGACTGCCAATGAATATAGAGCTACCATACCTTCTATTATCCGTCTTCATTGGTTTCTGCAAACCATCTTCTGTTGGCGAGCGCTTTCAGACATTGTCCATCTTCTGGCGAATACATGTGTTCACTGTCACTGTCTGTATAAATCAACAACTGAGTTGAATACAGACAGTGACAGTGAACACATGTATTCGGCCACGAATATGGACAATGTCCGAAAGTGCTCGCCAACAGAAGATGGTTTGCAGAAACCAATGAAGACGAATAATAGAAGGTATGAAAGTGTATGAACCCTCATTTCAGTCATCAGATATAAAACTAAAGGCTAATGAGCGTCTAAAGAACGCTCGGATTTGGAGGGGAATATGCTTCATCTTTATGAATATTAACACAATAAATTTCACACCAGTTTCGACATATTTATAAATGAATTAATAAGACGATATTTATCATCAAGGTTTTTTCTTGCATGAGCGAGAAGGAACATTGGGGGAAGCGCTCATCAAACTTTTGATTTTATTTTCATACATCTGTGGTTTATTTTGTTAATTACCTATGAAATAGTATTTGCTATTTAAATTAACTATTTCATATTAAATAATATATGTGAAAAATGCATAAAAATATTATTAAATTAATTATAATAATTATTAACA
>KZ806866.1:226093-238574 GCA_000696205.2 Oncopeltus fasciatus
TGCAAAATTATTTATTTTCATATCAACCACTTTAGTTCATTAGTGCCTGGTTGATGAATATTTTAATTTATTTTATAGAAGAAAGAAAAAAGTCTTGATTTACCTCTAAGTTAGTATCCTACGTATAAGTTTTTAAGGTACCTCAAGATTTTGATCATTTATTTATTTTATTGACGTATTTATTTTATAAATATCAATTGTTTACTTATGTATTTGTTTTATAAATATTTTATTGGACGACATTGACATTGATGAGCAACTTACTAGAGCATAACTTTTCCATACGACTGTTAAGATATGGTTATAATTTTTGAGTCCTTCGTTTCTTCCTTCCTTCGATTCAGAAGTTCGTCTGTATGTTAACTGTTAATACCCAGTATTAGGTAAATTAAATAAATTCACTTATTTTCATTAACAGCACATTTAAGAATGTGTACAGGGATCGGTACACTACACGAGATACATGGAGACGTATTTTTCTTCTTCTTTCTTACTGTTCAATGCATGTGAAAATTTTCAACCCTTACTTTATTTGGTAATAAAAATAAATTAAAGCTTTTGTTCACAACTCAGTATCTTTTTCATGACTTTTCTTTTAGTAAAACCGGCTCTCGTTTTTATAAGATAAAGGCTATTGGCCCAAGGTTGATATCCATTCCGAAGATTAACCAATAAACAATAATTAAAAGAAAAGTTATTTGCTTTTAATAATTCGTAACGGGACAAAATAAACAACGAAAAAAAAACACAAAAATAAATAGAAGTAAACCCGAGCAGTGTTTAGCATACGAGATCTAATTAGAGTTTGGTGTTATTCTGAAAGAAGTAACTCAAGACTGAAAAAAAAGATATAATTTCCAAGTTTTGGAATTAAGTATTATTTGTAACAAAATGCTTATTATTGAAGATATAAGAGTCTTTTTTTTTTCGTGGGAGATCAGTGGGAGATCTACGTCCCAGAAATAAGAATTGTAAAACAGATAACTTTACAAATTAACCATTAAATTTTGAGTAGTTTCTCAAAATTTGGTGAAATATTGTAATTAATTGATTAATAAAACGTGACATTGAAAAGAAATATAAAATTTTCAGAAAGTGCCTATATGCAAGAGAAAAAATAGCGTTAACAAAACTGAGGCTAGAAGTACTTTTCATTCATTTATGCAAATAAACAAAAACAATATAATAAAATAACAAGAGGTAAGTGAAAAGCAAGTGGTCAGGAACCTAACACGCTATAAATTCTCCGGCTTTGGTAGGTGTGGGTGGGGGGTCCCACCCCTACTTGCAGCTGCATCCCCTACCTCTACTAACCCTACCTGGGGTTATGTGAAGCCACTACGGCGACTTCCAGCTTCACTCCTATGGGCGCTTCCCTATAGGACTGTATGGAAAATCTATATTATGTTATGCAAGTTAAATTATAACTTATATGCGCGTAATACTTTGCCACTTTCACAACAACAACAAAATTGCATATTAAGTAATGTTTGAATACACTCACCGGTATGTTTTACGCGTCGAAACACTCTGGGAAACTGAACTAATAGAGGTTCCAAGAAATTCTTTCAATTTATTAAATAATTTTAATTGAGCTAGTGATAAGCAGACAAACATCATTCTACCCTATAAAGATCTTTTTTTTTTCATTCTTTTTTTTCTTTTCTCTTAAAAGCTAAGAGATCCTCTCCTGTTCCTTTATTTTATCGATTATTCTGAAAGACTATCAGTAAAACGGCAAGACGTAAATAAACATAAATCCATTTATCTTCTTTGTTTACCACAAACGCCCTCTCCACTGGCTATAAAACCCCTCGCGAACCTTTCAGGAATGAAAAAAACACGAAGAAATTAGGAGAAATATCATCAAAAATAATTACAACGAAATACTATTTAAAAACCATTGAATAAAAAATATTTTCTTGACATTCATGATAAAACAAATAAGTCTAGCTTGAATAAAATTATGAAATAAGGTTATTATAAATAAAAATGTATCATAATATAATATTGTATGCATAATAAAATTATATAATTGCATGCATTTTACAAAAAAATTAATTTTTTTATCATTTAATAATATTCTAAAATATCAAAATATATTCATATCATAATTTAAGGTACATTAGAGCATACACATTTTAAAAATATTTAATTAAACTCAAAATAGCTTAGCTGAAAATTGGAGATTGTGCATTATTATGGAGACTTTTGTATTTCTGTGATAATTATACATTGAAGGCGGGGGGACGTTTTATAGCTCATCTAAAATGTTAAATGTATTTCATTGTTACCAGTAATAATTACGATCACTAAACTATATTTCTAAATACATTTTCATAAGGATGCCATTTTCTGATAAACTAGACTACCTGATGTTATTGACATTTATTTAAAGGTTTTTAAAATTCAAACAGGATATAAGATTCGCCTAAATAAAAATTAAATTAAAACTATAAGTAGGTTTCACTAATCTAACTGATAAGACTTTGATGATTTACAGAAAATATTTTAGATAAGTATGAGACCTTCGTAAGTATCAATGATATAAAATAAAAATCTTAGAAAATTACATTCTAAATAAATTACACATATTGTATATAAATTTTGTTGTAATAATGAAGATTTAAATTTAAAATTTCATGTTCTTTTAAGCTCCCCACCATGATCTATTTCAGATATAAACGAAGTTATGTAATGGGTTAATAGGGAAAAAAAACAAAAAAAAAACAACCTAAATACCGCTCAGATTACTATTTTAAACAGCGAGCGTTTACACAAACACACTAGACGTTTTATTGTTCTAAAATAAAAAATCACGCCACGAAGAAAACAATAAAGAAAAATACGATTTTTCATCATACTGAACGTTACAGGGAAAACCATTATTTTATACTCTAGTTGACCGGATCGGAGATAGTATCCTTAACAATTTCAAATGGTAACAACAATAACAACTGCATTACTTAGGAATTCACCAAAACCCTCCTTAACTTCAACTCATCCCTTTTTATACATTCAACTTTTATGGCAGTAAAAGGAAATTTCTTCTAAATCTAATTTTGTTTACCAAAATAAATGTCTGTCAAGCAAGTGCTGAGCAATATGTATTTACTTTTTATGTTTCATCTAAGAAAATAAATTATAAACTACTAATTTAATCATAAAAGCTGGAATGCATCCTAGTTATTCTGAAATATATACTTCAATATTTATTTTAAGGAAATGGTATAGAACAAAATTATAGTAAATTACACATAACATAAAATGAATACATTTCTTTCTTTTGTATACAGAAAAAGACTGTCTTCCAAAACCCTCACAAATTTACCAAAACAAGGTACTTGGCCTTGTAACAAAAGCAGATGCATATCCTGTCCAATTATAAAAACTGGCTACGTCCACTTGAACTGGACGTTCTTTAGTGCCAACACCCACTTAACATATAAGATCCAATCCTTATGAACAAGCACATCCAAAAACTGTATATACTTCCTTCAATGCATTTTTTGTCCTACTTTTTACGTGTAAAAATGTACTACGCCCCTAAATCTTAGAATTAATAACCACAGAGCATCCTGTTATGAACCCCAGTCCCCTCTTCCCATAGCAAGGCATGCTCAGAGTCATTAATGAGTTTTAATGACGTTTTCCAAGTTCAAGTGATTGAGCAACTTCCCGAAAGGGCTTTAGATTTGCAACTGAAGACGAGAGAGTGCGCCTACATCCACATTCTCAAAGCCACTACAAGACCTGGCATCAATTAATATAAATCAACAATAAGATTATTAGGGAAAACTCAATCGTCTTCCCCTTCCTTTGAGTTCCTTCCGTAACACTAGTCTCTCTTCACTCCTCACTGACAAAGGGCGAGAGATCCCCGAAAATTTACTCCTAACAAGATCTATCTAATTTTAAATTTAACTAATTTCAAATGAGTACAAATACATATATGTATGTATACAGACATGCAAACAGAAAAATACAGACAGACCACACACACACACAATCACACATATAAACTATAAACTGTAGCAAAATATAGTTTGAAACTAAATTAGTCTAATAAAGTAAAAATAAAAATAAAGTAAAATAGTTGAGTCAAATGTCTTATCGTTAAGATTTCTTCAAGTAAATGTCGTAGATAGTGAGTGCAGTAGATCCCTAAGACTGGGTATAAAGAGTTACTAGGATTTTGAGTTTCTCTATGAAAGAAGCTATAGATTTCTCCAACTAAACTCGAAATAAATCAGCTGACAGAAATGTTAACAGTGTACTGTGGTACTTCCCTTATAAAGCTGACGCATTTGTATTCCGTAAAACACCACAAATGACTTGGTCTGAACACCATAATCTATGATAAATCAGCTTATTTTAATATGATAGGTATGGTTCACTTCAAAATAATAAAGTAACCCAACGAATATTTCATTTTCTCCAAAAGAAAAAATCATTACCTTGTTTTATTAAAATCTAGAGATTTGATTATTATTAAATATATAATTTGAAATATAAAATAATTCAACTTTTTTTTAAAGGATGAAATACATTCAATAGAGCAAAGAAATTTGGTGATCATTTATTTTTAAGATGACTTTTTAACAAGTATTAAAGAACAGGTAAGTAAGGTATTTCATTTATTAAAAAAAATGTTTAACGTAATTTATAACTTGAGATCCAAAAGTGAATGAAATACTTGAATGAAAACTAAGCGAAATAAACATTACATTGTGACGTACGTAGGTTTATAACTGATACTTATTATAACACCTACCTATTTACATTTTGTATAATAGTACAACGACAGTGCAACTGACTTACACCGAGAGTCAACCATCTTCAAACTAAATAAAGAATAAATTTCATAAAAGTCAACATTAAAACTCCAAAAAACCTTTGAAGGAGAAATATACAATTTCAGAACTTTTATCAACATTAAAAATAACAGGCCAAAATATGAGATAATGCAGGTACAGCAATGGAAGAAAACTAAATCTACATAGAAGTATCCTCCATTCGGAAGTAAATGGTAGTGAAGGAGAGATTGGTAATTATATTGGGCTAGGTACCAGGAGAAGAAAGTACAAGCACAGAAGAACGGCAGGGTAGGAATTCAGGAGCAAGTGCAATTAGAGCAGGCGTCGTCAGCAGCCTCACAACTTGATTTATAGTGAAAGTGCGGACCACTTAGATACTTACAAAGTAATAAGTTTGGCGAAATAAGTAATTGCAAAAATGTAATTTCATAACGAAAGCAAGTTAATTTACTATTATTGGTGAAGAAATTCGTGTCTAGGGAAATGAGGATGAACAAAAATGAAAGAATTGGCTGTTGCTAGCCGAGCTGATCGCACTGATGACCGAATGTATCTATCTAGTAATAGCACTAGCTACTAATAAACTGGAATTAGTTGAGAAACCCAGTCATTAAAGGGATCGGTCCCAAATACTGCTCCAAATGAATCTTCCTAGCCTATTAGATCTATCTTGCAAACGATCTCGGTCTTACTCTCCATCAAGAGATTCCTAAACTGCCGAAATCATAGAATGCACTCAGCTTCACGAAACCGCAATAGCGTGTGGAGTTTACGATTTGTCTACGCCACAGTAGTCATTGGTAAAGAAAAACCACTCTATAACATAAGAGAATACGAATAGGACACGAATAAAACCAGTTGTTTTCTACAGCAGTCAATCAAACTTTTGTATTGTTCTCACATGTTAACTTAATTCGAACTATCAATATAATTTTTGAAAATTTCTGTTATTTTGTAGTTGAATAAAAACATATATAAAAATATATATTGAATCAAAATCAAAATATAATGAACAACAAATCATTTATTTGTTACTTATTATATAAATAATATTTTTTTTAAACTCAAGGATGGAAGTATTTTAACTGAATGCCGCATAAGAGCAACTAAATGTAGGAGCTTGTGTTTCGAAATAAAGTTGTTTTTTTTTTTGCAATGTTACGTTACTTTCTTAGTTACCTGGATAGTTTTTATTTATCTTTCTTTAATGTAGGTCACACACTGGGGATTTAGTGGCTCATGTTCTCCATTACAATGAACGCAAAAGGTTGAATTATCACAATTCATGTCAGTATGACCACTTTGTGAGAATTTTCTACAGTTTGGAGAGGAGATATGCATGAAGTACGACGATATGCTCTTCCTTCGAGCTTAGAAAATATATAAGAGAACAATCCAGACACGACAGACCGGCTAATCAAATTCCTAAAGGATGCTAATTTATATAACCTGATTTAATTTGTTTCTCTGTATTAAATTGTCAATAGTTTGCTTTCTGTGAATAATTAAGGGTCGGTGCGGCCTGTCTTTGGGTCGTGGTGGGCCGCGGCGCCGAGTTTGACCTCCTACTTACAGTATATTGTCGACCTGGAGGGTTTAAATGGCCTAGTCTCACCATGCACACCCACGCTCAAAGGTCGGACACTTCACTAAGGACTCCTCAGGCAGGACTATACAATGAGCCAATTGTATGGGGTCGGCTCGGTGCTGTGGTCTGCTTCGTGCCGGGACAAGAACTCCATCGCGGGCGACTTTCGACTGTCCACCTCCATATTTCGCGGCAAATGTTATGAACAATCTTCCTTCCTTTATCATCCGTTGCTGTACGTAAAATGCATTAATGACCCTAGTAGTTGGGATGACATTAAAAAAATTTTTTTTTTTAAATTGCATTATTTCGGATCAACCTTGTCTGTATCTAAACAAATTCTCTAATAATTTTTATTATTATCTTACAATAAAATAATATTGTTGGAGCAAGGGACTCAGACTCATCAGTGAAAATTTCATGAGATTTCGCAGGGAAATTTGTAAAACTCTTTTTTATATTTATCTGATGATGTGTCGTATTACATAAATTAAGCAAACCGCAAGTTAATAAAGTGTGGGCACTAGCCAAGACTCCCCACTGAGTAGGAGTCAAAATGAAAGCCCTATAAGGAACTTCAATGGTGTGTGTACACAAAAGATACGGTTGTTTTCCTACATATTTATCAGTTTTATATTTAGTTGATGTTGAGTATTATAATGTCTATAACCACCATAATGATACAATGTAATATCAATTTTTAGAAATAAATTATTAGTACATCAAAGAAAGAAAGAAAAAATTTATATTTTTTCTGACCGATAGTATAATTAAGGATTATATTTATTTATATCAGAATAAAACCAAGTTGGGATTTCATATTTTCAAATTGAAGCAAGTAGAATTTACAAAAGAAACAACTAGTTCATAAAAATAATAATAAAAAAACCCTTAATATATATATTTGGTGGAATACACTCCAGTACTTTCGGCTACTTAAGAGCTATCCTCAGAAGTTTAGAATAAGCGACTGATCTGCAGCGAATGAATATATGTCGGAAAGTAAAGCTCTCTTGAGTTGGAGATCAGTTACTTATTCTGAGCTTCTGAGGATAGCTCTTAAGTAGCCAAAAGTACTGGAGTATTCCACCAAATGTAAGTCTGACGGGAGAGTGAGCTTAAGTAGCTTTCTTCCTTTGATATTTCACCACTATAAATTCAAGATGCTAGGAGTGCTTGAATACAGGCTGCCCAATGCACATGGTCTGTTTTCTTGGCAGCGGGAGATGTCTAAAGCTCTTTTTGTACTTTGTCGTGTATTCAGCTTATTTCGTTATTTCTTCTGTCCCAAATTTCTATCGGCTTTGTTATTACTAGCTCAATGGATTGATGTGTTTATTAGTCACACAAAAAATAATATANATATTACAAGTATATATATTTAATAAAAATATATCCGTTCTTCTATTTGAAATGTCTAATTTTAAGATTGATTTTTAAAGGCATGCATTGTGTGTAAATTGGTGGTACATTTAATAGTTTCATATATAAGTATTAATTATCAAAGCTAAGAAATAAAAAGTAGTAATTATTAATTCAATTGAATAATTGAAAGGGGAAATTATATACTTTGTTTTGTTTTTCTTATAACTGAGGAAAAGTAATAATGAAGGATTTCTTCTGATCAGAAACTTCACTTGGCTATAACTGAGGGCTTTTAAGTTATATGATCTCATCTTTAGAACTCAGCAACCTCAAAAAAAAAAAAAGATTAAGGTTGTTTTGAGAGTAGAGCAAGTAGGCAGGAGATTCATTAAGGGCAGGAATTGGGACTGGTGACTCAAACTACTTAATCTGATCGTTGCGTCCAAGTACGCTTAAGTTACAGTGGATACTTCCTCTACCTAATGATCGACAATCATTAGTTAATCATTAACAGCTGCCAAAATTAAATTATAGGACTCTAAAGCGATCAATAAGTTGTGCAAAAACTTGAAGTTTTCAATTTAAAAAAGAAAAAGAAAGATACTATTTAAATTCTACAGAGGGAGACGTGCAACTAGACTTAAAACAAATCTAAATGTCTATGTATATACTTGGTAAAAATGTATATTAACATTAAGGCAAAGACTTACAAGGTCAGTACCGAAATATTTAGAGGACGGCTTGCAGGAATAACTGCATGGTTTGAGGGTTAGCTCACGTAATCTATTCCCGAAGTCTCATGTGAGAGGATGTGGGTGGCTGGAATCCCTGCACAGTCTCTGGGCCACACTTCTCCTGTGGCTGTTTACAGCAGTCCAGCGTTCCCAGAACCACCAACACTGCGTAATACGGATATTTATAAGTCATTCACTGATTGGCATTTCCACGAGTGAGTCAACGGCTATCTTAGTCCCTCCAAGACAGCAGACGACCTGGCGTCACTCACTCTCTTCACCGACACCGTGATTTCATTCACCCATGAGTTGCAGTACATACAACACAGGTGTATTAGATATGCTGCACCTTATCGAGTAAAGCTTTCATCGTACCAAACGGTATCATAAACCAGGATCATTTCAAAATATAATGGGGTACCAGCAAATTACAAATGCGACTTATATTGACTATATCAGCGGAGGCCCGCTAAAAGCATTCCAGACAGCAAAACCAGCATGTTTTCATCTGAACTAACTGTTTAGTTACATTACATGGCATACAGATAATGTGATAACTTTTTCTTTATTTACTAAATTATTTGTGCACCAATTTATTCAACAATAATTAATCTTTGTTCACTGTAATGATCTAAAGGGTTATTTCTACTACCAATGAATATAGAACTCTCATACCTTCTATTCTCCGTCTTCATTGGTTTCTACACACCATCTTCTAAAGATGGTGTGCAGAAACCAATGAAGACGGAGAATAGAAGGTATGAGAGTTTGTTCACTGTAGTTATATAGGTTAATGTAAATTTTTCGATAATTATACTTTTACATGTGTTCAATTTTTAATAAATCGAAGATTTTATTTCGTGTTTACGATTAGTATAATGATAGTTCAGTGTGTTAAATCTTACAAGCTAATTAATTTATTTTAAAAGACTTTAAAAGATTTTATTTAAAAAAATTTAATTTCTCGATAATATATTGTTCTCCCGACATTAATAATTCATATTATGCACATAATAATTGTAATTTACCGTATGTATTTTGTAGTTTGTTTTAACTAGAAATAAAAATAAATTTCTCATGAGATATATAGATTAGTTAATGTAACTATTTTATTCATAATTGACGTATACATAATATTATCTTAATTCAGTTGAGTTTTGTAAGCTATACTTTTATTATACTTTTTTTTTCAGTGGAAAGAAAAAGCAAAAAAAAAACTGTTATACTGCCGATTATTTAATTTCTATATGTCATATATATTGAGACTTGCAGCTCACCAATTTTTGCACTTTTTATAAAGATGCATATAATATATATGTATAAAGTGCTCATTGCCACACTTCATAGATTGAACAACATTTTGGCAATAGAAACAGCTAAGACATATTTTTTGGTACAAAAGCTTAAGCAACCTACTCAATGCACACGTGGTCATCAGATAACACTTGGTAATACAAATCTCTATTGTACAACGCCATAGATAAGGTTTCAGCAAGAGTAAAAGTAAAAATGATGTTATTAGTCAGGAATTCCATATATAAATATANTCCATTGCATCACCGGGACGAGCTAGATATCTTATTAAATTCCGACCACAAAAGCGAGAGCCTAACCCACGAGAAAGACGAATACACCGTCTTAATCTCGAAGGAGCTTACATTGTCAAGCTAATTGTCGACTATCGTCGGTATATTTAGATATATAAGAGGCTATTTAAACACTCCTCTGAAGGTCGTTAACCACGAGAATATCTTATATGTAAATATGTTTTAGATAAAATCTTGAACACAAATAAAAATGAACTTTTTGAATTTTTTTTTTTAAAGGCATTACTTGGGCCATGTGACCGAAGGTGTATGTAAAAGAGCAAGGAGTTAGACGTATTAATGGTTTATAAACAGATTTCAAATTTACAGAGCGCTTTAAATAAGTCGTAAAAAATAGTAAATAACTTTATATTTACTACACTATGTTATTTGTTAATAGAGTTGTTTTATGTTCCATACATTTCATATAATTCAGTTGTAATATTATTTCTACAAGTTCTGTGGGTTGTGGCTAAATTGTTAAAATCTGGATTGTAAAAAAAATATTAGTCATTTTAAAATATTTCCATACTTTAAATTATTAATTACTAACAGTCAAGACTAAATTTTGAGTTGCTACGTGCGTACATTGGCGTAGCCAATGGGTAATAAAACAATCTTCGAAAGAAGAGAAATTCTGAACAAAAAATGGAACAGCCTCAAATTGAAGTGAATGAAATGATTACTAGGCGAAATGCTAGGAGGGCACTCTGAAGTCAGTTTGGGAAACGAAATACTTAATTAAGTTCAACATGCGACATCGATAGATATAGATTTACTTAATTAATCGGGAAAGGAGGAGGGTGGGGAGCTTTGGAATTCTGCTTCATGTCAGCGAGTGCTTTTGTAAAGAGCTGCTGAATCAATAACCACGACTAGAAATCTTACAAACAAATAAAAGCCTTTCATGCTCGAAGATGTAAAATGGTAAAAATAGTCCAATGATTAGACTAGCTTAACAACTATATTACTAAAGTAAAGATCTGAATTTTAATTCTGCACAGGAGTGATAAGTGTTTAATTTAATAGCAGGAGTGGGATGTTATCTTTCTGCAAATAACTTCGACCGCTATAGCCCAGAATATAATTAGGGAAATATGATTTTAAATCTAATTCTTACTCCTGATTATTTTTTTTTTATCAGTTGTGTATAAGCCGAGCCACATAACAGTAGACCTTGTGACCAATGCATTAAAAAAACTTTGTTATCCCACCACACAGGTAATCCCGTTCCTAATGGCCAAATAATCCTTAAACACTCACACACACGCACGCACACACTCAGATACATATATATATATTACAGATAGATATATAAAATTAGTGTCTAAGAGGTGGATTAGGAAAAACAAGAAGAAAAATGTATAACGAGAACAACCTTACTTTCCTTCGACATTCGCTAAGGTGTTTATAATAATTTCCATGCTATTTGTTCAATGACTCGTGGAAATAAAATGATTTCTATCTTCCACTAAGATTCGACATGTGATAAGAGAGTTCTGTTATTACTCAATCGCCTCATGTAAGTTATAAATTTTACCATTGTTTTCTATCCAAATGTTACGGTTCTCTTACTTAACCTCCCCCAATAATGAAAATTAAACACTTCTATTTCTCTATCAGTTCAAATAACTATAGCGCAAACACTCTAATTGGCAGACGTAGACAAATTTTGGTCTGCTACTAATACCCTTCTTTGCCTTATCTGATTTCAACATACGTGCTTATGGTGCCAACATTAATAGCATCAATTTCCTACAAACTAAATGTATTAATAACATAAAATTAATATTTCATATTATAGTATAATGATAATTTTCAAATTCAATTTTTGTCCACTTACATGATGCAAAAGTCATAAAACATTTGATAACCACCAGGTCGAAATTATAAAAAAAAATCTAATTCGTTGGAAAAACAAATAAATAAAAATTTACATAACCTTCTTTCCTCTAAAAAACCTTTCTCTTCATCTTATTTAAATACAAATTAATGCATTCAACAATTCCGAAATAAAAAGCCAAAATACCGAAATAGGTTTCGATAATTTATAAAAAAGAAAGCCCACCAAATATTCGAACTTTTATTCTTAAAGTTCTTCCTTAATATACAACTTTTTAAATTTTAAATGTTTTACTGCTTTTAAGGTCCCCTTCCCATTTCAGCCCCGCCCACCAAGCCATCTATGTTTCAAAAAGTAGCTCAATACCTACTTTTAGTAGGTATAACATAATAGGTAGCTTATTAAAGTAAAATATAAAAATTATGAACGCTAGAGCATGTTAAGACATATATAAAAATGTATAATATAATTTATGCAAAATTTCAAACAGGTCTTTTACGATCCTAGTAAAAACTGTGGTTCGTTCAATAAATAAAAATTATATATAT
>KZ806866.1:249375-282664 GCA_000696205.2 Oncopeltus fasciatus
TATATATATAGTGAGTTTTATTTCTATTCTTGTACATTACTTTTCTATAAAACAAGAGTTGTCAATTAATTAAACAAACTAACTTGAATAATAAACCAATTAAATATAACATGGTTTATAATGAATAGTAGTTATTAAAAGGAATATATTAGTGGATATTCCTAGACATCCATCAGGTGATCATCGTATAAGATATATAAGTTTACCTCATACATTTCCTCGTCGTAATAAGTCAGCTCAACCGTCGGATTTTTACTGTCTTCGGGTAAAAAGACGGCATGAAATCCAAGTCTCAGATGTATTGTGCGATACTACGCAGCTCTTATGAATTAGGAAACATTGGTGCGGACATGATGAGTGCCAAAGACACATTAAGTATGTGTGTAGACACAGCCGAGCTACATTACAGCTTACAGTCTAAATACATTTCTAATCGTCCACATAATACTACCACAGAATACCGTTCAGAATTATAAAACAGTGATCGTACTCCATTTTTCCTGTCAAAATTCGTTATATACTTCAGAAATATAGACATTTATTCAGACATGAAAAACCCGAAAATTGAAGAATTTAAAAAAATTCTTTAACGCTGCAAAATCTAAGAAGACTTCAAATCTTTTATAAAAGATGAATATAAATTTGAGTAGATGACGAAATTTAGATTACAAGCCTACTACACTTTTTCTAGACTCGCCATGAAGGAAAAGTGGGGGAAGCGTTCACTAATTATAGTTACATTAGTAAATTTCGTAAATAATATGTGTTTATCGTAAAAATACTAAAGACAAAAGAACGTTAGAAAATTACATTTAATATTATCATATTCCACAAAAATTTTAGCAATTTAAATGGTATTTCGACTACTAATTTTTGTTTGCCACCAAATCCTTTCTTTCGCTCATATGATTAAAAAAAATAATTTAAAAGGTTTGCAAAGAAAACTCTAAAGAATGAATTTAACTTCTGCATTTAATAAGACGGCTCTCCCTACATATTCCGCAATCCACAAAAATTGTTACATTAGGAGTGATGACTAACTTAAAACATTAAGACCAAATACATTCACTTTTCATATTGCAAGCTAGGTTTAGTACGTGTAAAAAACTAATTTTAAACCTGAAAATTTTATGATAATTGGTATAATACATTTTATTGAAATATGAATAGTAGAGTTTATGAGAAACATAAATGTATATTAGATAATAATCATGAAGGTGACGAATTCACTTCATTTATGCATTCCCTGCGAGACGAGTTCATTTAAGGTCATTTGTTTACGGTGTTTAGATAAAGTAGGATTTTCGTAGATTTCGCCGTTCTTTTGGCCCCATTTTCGGCGCTATCGCCTTCAACAGGCTAGGCAAATCCTCCCTCCTTCACAGACTGGCAAATGTATCCTTCCCGAGCCGACTCTGGTGTGACCACGCTATTCCAGCATACTCTCATAAAGGGGCGCCAGAGACCGGGAAGGTTAGACTAAGACCACATCTGCGTCAGTCGTAGCAAGGGCTCCGTAAGTTATTTATCAAATAAACTACTTCCCGTGAAATGAATGACAAAAATATTATCAGTGACAAAAAGTAAATTATTTAATAAATTGGACTTTTCGGAGATAATTTTCATTCTGTTCCAAAAGTGTATTTTAAAAATATTATGACAATGGTAACGCTACTAATTCTGAAACAAATTTTTCCCAAGTCCTATCTTTTAAGAAAGTAAGCTTGAAAGTGATCTTTAGTCTAGCAGTATAATTTATAATATACTTTTACCTCTAGTTACCATACTTAACGAAAGGAAAGGGTTATTCTTTCAAACATGCTGTGGTATTATTTTTCTATCAAACAAATTTTGAAATATCACTAGAAGGAATGATAATAATAATTTAAACTTTAATTTCATCATTAACAGAGAAATTGTTGGAGTTCGGACAAGGATGATCTAAAAAAAATACTATTTAAAAAATGTGGATTTTTTATTATCTGCCGACGTTTCTGCTTACTTGTAAGCCATCTTCAGGGCTATCATGAAGACGAGAGGGGAACGTATTACCACCCGGAACAAATTTCCACTGAACAAAAAATCAAAATATCACTCATGAACATTTGATCCAGGTGGTAATACGTTCCCCTCTCGTTTCATGATAGCCCTGAAGATGGCTTATAATGTAAGCGTTGTTTCGGCAGATAATAAAGAATAATTTTCTTTATTTGTATATTTTTGGATCAACCTTGACCAAACCCCAAAAATTCTCTACTAATAATTTCCATGGTCAAACTCTCTAATGAACTTTAATATAATCAGTAAATGTAATTTATTTCAGCTGGAATCAATAAAGGAAGAACCTAGTTATCTTTTTGCCATTATAATCCGATTAATTATTAAAACAAATGCATAATCTTTCTAAAGATAAATGAGAAAACAGTGCAACATCTAAGTAATGAATTAACTTTTTCATCTAAAAAAAAAGTAATAAAAACTTTTCAAAATTTTTTTTAGTATAAGAGAAATTCATTCGCATTAGCTAGCAAGTAACTTGGAGAGGTAAAAAGGAAAAGACTTAAATAAGTAGAAGGTGAGTTTTTGAGAAGCATGATGAACAAGTTTCAAAAATTACACTCATTACGTGCAAAAGTAGGAGCCAAAAAAAAAGTATACACAAATACCGAAATCCTCTAACAGTTTTCATCCTAACCCAGAGGGCGACCGAATTAAAGAAAACATTTGCTAAACGAAGGTAGAGGTGAGAACTAATCAAACCCTCTTTTGTTTGCAGCAACAGAGAACATTCAAAGAATGCTAATTACTCACACATTATGTAAGATAAAATCTCAATTAAGTCACAGGATGAAAGACGTTACAATTCTATACGTCAATTCTCATACTAATTAATGACATATACTAAACATTTTTGAAGTATAAATACATTAAGTGGGAAGAAATGAGTTCGGAAGGATGTAATTAAAATTTCTGAGACAGTCAAAAAGATCACTCAAGTTCACACTTAAATATATTCACTTAATACGCATATACGCACTTGAACTTTTCCTTTTAAAAATGGTGAAAAAATGCTTTAAATAAGCTATATTTTACAAATCACTTCATACCTATCAATGAAACGATATTTAAGACTGATTAATTTTGTTTCCCTCAAACCCCACTTTCATAACGGATTTCAGCCATTAATGAGTTCGCCTAACTGTCTGTAAAAGTAGCTTAAATACCCAATTTTGTAATTCTTTATTTCAATAACTGCGGACTCGAGACCTCATAAAGATACACAAGCCTGACAAAAAATGCAAAAATTCTTATTACCCTAAATTACGTGGTTCTGTGAAATATTAGACCAAGAAGTTCTTACAAGTCCACAAAACCAAACATTTTTAAAATTTAACAAAACAGAAATGTCATAAAATAATCATTACATCTCTAAAGTTCTATAACTTTTTAGCTTTTATATTAATACAGAAGATATTATTCAATAAAGTCTTTCTTAAAACCTCTCCCTCCCAATCGCTTGATTTCAGGGATTACTTCATCCAAGGATTTAAATAAAAAAAAAGAAGAAAAAAAAGACTAAATACAGAATCAGTTATTTTCTTTTCAAAATTGTGAGATATAGAAGCGATGTAGGGAAAGAATATGTAGTTGCATACATATGAGTATAATTGTGTGAGCACGTGTGACATTATTTTTAATAGTTAAAAACGAATCGAAAAGAACCACAGTCGAGTGACCGTTGAGCCACAGTTTTATCTCTAATCCACCGCCCCTTTCTTGCCTGAAATTTGAAGTTCATATACAAGCCTAGTTATTATACTTGCGAATTAGACATTCATAAGAAATGGTTTTAAATGTTACGGGGAACACTTAAATCAACCAAATAAAGCAACTGTTGGGCACTTCTAAATAAAACAAAAATCGCAATATACAAGTTTCCAGCCAGTTTTAGGAAGATTGCCTAGAAATAATTGATTTATGCACATGTCTAAGAGTGATAAATAGAAATAACTAATTTCAAAGAATAACTAAAGTTACAAAAAATAATTAAAAATAATTTTGAATTTTACTCCTTAGCATCCAATGCACCAAAAAAAGGAGTGTAATGGAAATCTAATGAAAAAAGCTTTAACTGTAAGCAATACAATAAAAAAGGAAAAATCAAGCAATTTTGAAATATTTAAAACTAATATGTATACCTAAAATTGTATTGTATAAATGTTTAAAATAAGAAAAAAATTGAATTATCTAAAAAATTTGAATAATATAATGGGAAAAGGAGATAACATGTTTATGCAATACTCGTGCATCAAACTTTTTTCTAAAAATATTAAGAATGTTTGCTGAATATGTTAACTACCACAGTTAACATAGAATTTAATGGAAGTGTTACAAATTTGATGTAAAGGAACCATCATACTTTAGNTAAAAGGAATAATAAATAAATAGCAATGATGTCTACAGGTAATAATCAAATATATTTCCATTTCAATCTTAGACAGATTCAAATTCAATTTAATTTTGTAGTCCCGAAATATCAAAACTTGAAAAAGTTAAAAATTTATGTGAAATAATGAAACTCGAAGGCAAAAATGATTAATATTCAGTAACTTTATTTTTCTTTGAAAGAAGATAAAATATCAAATTCTCTTTGATATGTAACAAGTACTTTATATAAATTTAACCTCATTTAAATAATTAACATATATCGACAATAATTTAAGAAATGAAATATAAAATGCTAATAATTGTTTAGATAGAAATAATATTTCTTTAGATACGTGCTTGATTAAAAATCTTTAAAAGTTATAAGAATTTTCAATACGTTTTAACACAACATCAAAAAAAATTTCTAATAATATACAATTCGATATACTTGCACAAGTATTAACTTAATGAAAAATAATTCTTTTTATCAATAAAATTATTATAAATGTACATAATAATTATTATAAACAAAAAATACTCCCTTATTTGTTAGTAGTAGTATTGAATTTAAAATTCTGGAATAATGAAAGAAAAACTCCTAGTTGGGAATTATTTCTCTAGAAAAAGAAGAGGAAGAGAATGATTCAACGAAACAATACGTGTTAAAAGTTTGTTGGCAGAGTACACCAAGCCACCCACACACGGCATTACTAACCCTTTAAAACCTACAATGTAACAGACAAACCCATAACCAACCTTTAAATTTGTAAACCTAAGGAAGTCGCTAAATAATTTTCAAGGCAAAATCTATTACTTAGATCAATTATCCGTTAAAAGTCAGTTAGTACATCTAAGAAGAATATGTATATCCTCAGCAACAGTAATTTAACACTTTTATTTTTATGCTGGAGAAATTAGGCAGGGTATAGGCCAGGATAAAAATAAAAAAAAGTAATCCAAGATTATTGGGTAATTAATTTATTATTTCCAACGTTTCGACTTTACTTGTAAGCCATCATCGGAGCCTAAATACAATACACCCTGCTTAATGGGTGTAATGTTTTTCAGCCCTGATGATGACTTACTGATGAATGTTGGCAATAATAAAATAATAACCCAATAATTTTGGAGTATTTTATTTTTCTGATCCTGGCCGAAACTGACTAACTTCTTCATCATAATACTCAACGGACAACTAACCTCCAGCCATATCAACTATTATTTTTAATTTAAATTAAATAATAATATAATTTCTAACATTATGAATTCAATGTTTATAGATTATGCTTTGATTAATTATTTAACCTTGAGCATCACTGTTTTTAAGTTAAAGGGAAAGATACAAGTGGTGGATTGTAGATGTTCCTAAGCAAGAGGATGTGATACACAAATTAAATAATTACACAGTTTTTTTATTTAATGTGCAGTAAAAATATTATTATCAATAATGAGTACGTACAATTTATTTCTCATCACATAGATATATTTACTTTTCCTTTTTTCAAATATATTGGCCTCAAAACTTAATTAACGCTCCAATTAGAACCTGAGAAATCAATTTTATAATTACTCGTTTGTGATACGATAAAAAAATTTAGAATTTTTTTTTGTATTATTTATTATTCTATTTATTACCAATTTGAAAATATTAAAGAAAAAAAATATATATATATAAAGATTCCTGAACTATGTGATAAGAAATATGTCTTACAACAAACGTCAGAAAACTCGTATGCAGCACAGGTAAAAAAATACTATGGGAAAAGCCCCAATTTTTTTAATAGTGAAATTTTCTCTGCACTAGATATTGAAAATAGCCTGCCTAAATTTGGTTTAGTAATAAGAGCTTTATAATATTTTATAGGTATTTTGAACAGTAAAATTTGTTTTCTAACGAAGCTAGCTACAAAACTGGATGTCCGGAAATAACTATTATACTTATTTATTTAATAACTAACAAGTTATATCTTAGTTATGCATGTAAGAACTATGCAGTAGCGACTATTTTCTTATTTTAGCCGAGTTTTTTTAAGACCAGACAATACAACCTTTTTGCGAAATCTGAAGAAATGCAGGAATATGGAAACGAAAACATTTAATTCTGTATTAAGCAATTACGAAATTTTATGAATATCATTTATCCGAAACTACTTACTTAAATTTTCATGAGTTATGAGAGAAAGATTGAAAAAATTCGCCTAAATGCTTAAACATTTAAAGCTTCAAAAAAAAAAAAATACGATAACTAAAAGCCACTTTGGGAATAATATTTTTACTGTAATCCTTTTTATAGGGGTCTCATATAGGAAAAGATTGGGTCGTTGGGTTGTGAATGAAGGCCAGTATTGAAATGTCGGCATACAGACTCCTTCCTAAGGAGAAAACTTTTAGTAAAGAAATCCCAATTTCATTAATAAAAGTTATAAACATGTTATGAAAACTCACAAGAGCTAAGCGACTAACTAAGCGAATTTCTCAATTGTCGTGCTAGTCGAATATTTTGGTTTGAACTTTCCTCAATGAGTTCCTCACATCTATAAGAAGTATATTTTAGAAAAGAGGTTTCACATTTCAAAACTTTTCACGGAAAAAAACATGAAATTCACACTAGCTTTTTCAGAAAATCCTCCGATCATAGTTGTCTAAGTCAGCTCCATAATCAAGTCTTCCTATCATTTGAAAAGTGAAAGTGACATGCAAAATTTGATTAAGAATGACAAATAATTTTCCCTTCAACAATAAAATTATTATGTACGCTAGAAAATATAAGTTACATTTACCAACTCGTTCCATGACGTCCGCATCATCTAAAATAAGGACACCAAAATTTAGCATTTGGCCATAATAAATCTAATTATATTTTGGTAAGTCATTGTGTGAGTCGTTAATGTTTGAAATCAATAAATAACGAGGAGGGATGTTGTAACTACAGAATCTTTTGTATCTTCATTCTTGCAAGAAATACGATAAATATGTAAAATATAACAGATGTAAAACCTCTGTTTAGTAAATTAGTTGAGAGCCACGTTTATATGGTACCTAGGAATGTAACTAAGAAGCTCGGACAGACATAGAATTCTGTAATTAAGCTTCTTAACGCATAGTTATTTATTAGTATTAGATGTTTTTTGTTGGGGTTCGGTTAAGGTTGATCTGAAAAATATACAAATTGTGAAAAAAAGTGTATATTTTCAATTATCTGCCAACGTTTCGGCTTACATTGTTTACATTTCCGTATGCAAAAAAATGCGGCTCCAAAGCTTTGTGTTAAAGTTATATGGTTCAGGAACAAAAAAAACCCACTTCTAAATATTCAAGTAAACAATTTAACTCATAAAATCTTTCTTTTATGATTTACGAAATAAGTTTCACTGCGTTACGATATGTACCACGCCCACGAAAAGTATTCTTATTAACACTTATAAAACTTCTTATTCCTATTAGCTACATTTTTATCAACACAAACTCAAAACGAACAAAACACATATTTACATTCGCTCGACAAGCCATAGTTTCGTTGTTTTTTTTTAAAATATATTTGGCATATACATTTTAATGGAAAACGAAAAGCTCAGTTTTGTCATTGAGCAAAATCGAAAAAATAGTGGTGGGGGATAAACTAAAAGCTCGTGTGATACGGACTTTTAAACGCAACATGTCATCATATTTCTTTGTAATAAATTAAAAACTGAGGCCATTAGAGAGTGACTGGTTAAAATCATAAAAATCATACACACATGCACATTTTTGGTATCTAAAAGATATGACAGATGAAAATATTCTAAATTAATAAGATAATCTATCAAGATTATTAGCGATAATTCTGAAATAAGAATAAAAATAAGACAATACTCCATCTACACGTACCCCAGAAAAAGTATTATACAAATAAGAAAAAACCCTGCAGGATATACGTATTTCCTATATCTTGGGATTTTAGTTTAAGTAAAATATAAAGCAAATATTTTTAAAGTAATTATAAAGTAAACACTTTCACAATATAACATTTTAAATTGTTAGCGTCTTGATTAAATTGTTAACTGCTATAAGAGCAACTTAATAGTGGAAATAATTACAGTTATCTCTTTTCGAAGACAACTCGGAAACAGCCTAGAGCTTTTTTTTTTTTTAAATACAATATGAAAACTAGTCCTTAAATGAAATTCTTCATACTAAAGCTCTAGTTGATGAACTTCTATCTGACAATTTATGTCCCAATATGAAAATCTTTCATAGTTTTTTATAATTCAAAAGTCTCAGATAATTAAAGTCAAAAGAACAAATAAATTATAATTAGAGGGAATCGTTATTGTTTTATTAGTAGCGACAGTTTTAAAAGGTTATGCATATTCAAATGGGAAAAGAAAAAAAGAAACAAATGAAATAAAATCCATGCATTATCAATTCATAAAGTTTAAAACCCGTAATTACATTAACATTTATTTCCCAAGCAGAGAAAAGGAATGACTAAAAAATGATTTTTGAAATTAGATGGAAAAAAAATCAAACATATTACAGATAATGAATAAAAAAATTCTCCTTCACACATTACTAAAAGAAAATGAGAGAACCAAAATTTAAAAAAGGATGTTATTTTTTAATAATATAACTATAACAAAACTGCCTAATAAATTTTATGTTGATAGTAATCTTCAGATGCATTTAACGTTATTTTGTAAATAAAATTCATTAAATAATAAATTCTTAATTTTAGTCAATATTAGTATTATAGAATAAAAAATATATAAAATAAATGGTCATTTTTCAAACAAGTATTTATATTATTATAACTTTGGTATAAAAAACAATTAAATGTAGTCCTTTGCTATCTACCGTCATTAGCCATCTGCTAGTCATTTGCTCGATCTCTTACTGATACCATTCCCTGGAGAGGCTGTAATACCCTGAAATTATAATTGAACCGCAATTTCGACTGCCGTAAAATTATCAAATTTTTACTTTGAAGAAATTTGGTCTCGGGTCAAAGCAGGCAATAATCCGATGGTAGGAGGTCTGAACTATGTGGTGGATGAGGCTGGAGCTCAGTGACTAATAGTCGTTAGTTTCGACATACCATACTCCCTGGCAGATTCGCGAGTACTTGCCGACTGATTTGACCCAACAGCTTCCTGCAGAACCTTATCAGTATCTATTAATGGTCGACTGAGGGCCTTCTTCCTTTCCAATGTCGTATCTCAACTGAAAAATTTGTTCAAACTAAAGTGCGAAGAGCGCTGGTCAAGGATACCCTCCCCTTAATGTTTCATAATTTAACGAGTTGCTTCAGCGGC
The DNA here is from genome assembly GCA_000696205.2 of Oncopeltus fasciatus. Classification (NCBI taxonomy): domain Eukaryota; kingdom Metazoa; phylum Arthropoda; class Insecta; order Hemiptera; family Lygaeidae; genus Oncopeltus; species Oncopeltus fasciatus. Next base: position 259,095 of record KZ806866.1, read on the forward strand.
TATAAAATATTTTTTACAGAATTGCTTTTTTATAACAATTAATTACAATTTCATTCAAATAAAAGAAAAAAATAAGGCTTTCATTAGTCAAATGTGATTAAACAAGCATAAAAAAAGCTCGAAATTCTTAGAAATCATTGAATATTTTTGATTATTAAATAGGAAGTAAACATTTACAGTCCTTTAAAATCTTGGATTTGGTAAAAAAGTCTTTTTTTTTTCTATACGCCCCTTTAATATTATTTATCAAGAAGAGTTGAAACAATAAATCAAATTAAATTGCAAAGAAATGAAATAAATAGGCTACAGAGCTAAGCTGAACTAAAAATATTAACGATTGTGAAATGGTAACTGAAATAGTGAAGAGGTTTGGGTAAAAATGGCTCTTAAGCGATGTTTCTTAGTGATAACAGATGAAAAGCATTATAATAAATTTACAAGACTAACAAAAAGACATGACACTTGTTGCTTCTTTCCCTTTGGAAGTAATCAGTAACAATACAAACCCATTTGGAGAAAATATTAAATTAACTCTCACAATGACATGTAAATTCTGCTATAAGCAAGGCTCGGCTTTCTCAGGTCTATTCCGTACTTCCTAATTTATTTGGAAGTTAAATTCAGGAAAGTATAAAGGTAAATACAATCGCAATCAGTCTTCCAAGTAGGAAATAGAAGAAATAAAGTGATTTGTCCTTTAAAGTATTTTTTTTATGAGTGTAGAATATTTAACTGAAAGGACGAGTTCCAATAAATTGGTAGACTAGTTAGTGGGGTTATTTGGGGTAAATTTCAATTTTCGTTTATACTTATAAATTAGTTTTTTTCCCTAATTTATCCAGAACCTTTTAAGTGTAAAAGATTTTTGTATTCCTTATTTATCGAATTCAGACAAATGGGAATGGACAACAATATCAATCATAGTTTAGAAAAAAAAATATGGTTTCAAATCTTTTTTTTTCTTCTTAGTTTAACTACAGAAAATGTCCAAAGTTAAATTTCTTACAAAAGGACTGATGCCAATTAAGCGACGAGTCAGACACATCGACTCACATAGGTGGTACTCGTAAAAAAAAATGTCTCTATTTCAAATATTTCAACAACGTTTCATATATGTTGAAATATTTACGGAACAAAAAAAGAGCATATAATAAATATTTTAAATAATTGGAAAAAAAAAAAAACCTAGTAATTCATACAAAAAATTGTTTAAGTACACGTCTTCAAACCTCTAATATGAAGTAAGTCACATACATTTTTCGAGAAAAAAAAAAATTGAAATATAACACACACACACACACAAATCTAGTCTTGAGATAGTCTTTAGTCACCTTCTAATTATTCAAAACCACAATGCTGCCGACTAATTCAGTCAGTTTCAAAACTCCCTCAAATATTCACTATCTTTCAAGAGAGGCTTATAAAAATTATAAGAATCGACATTAAAAGTAATCAATATCTATAATTCATAAAAACTGAGAGCATGGAAGGAGACCTAAACTAATAAATTACGACATTTGTTATAATAAGGAATACTTTTAACTTTTATTAAATATTAATTTTATTAAATTTTAAGTCTTTCTTTGGAACTGGATTGTAATGCTAACGATATACATAGTTTCACTTGACCCTTTAACTTAATCTTATATTTTTTATCGAAATGTTTCAATGGACTACTAAAATGTCTAGTAAAAAAATGTTATAAAAAAACTAGATCTAAATCGATCTAGTAATTTTTTTATTTTCAAATAAATAATAATAAAACACCAATAATATTCCATTTTTCTAAACGACAACTATATTCCTCCATTATATGCCAAAAAACAGCAAAAAGAAAAAGAAATTGTGAAACAAAAGAGAATAGAATGTCTTTGAAATACGTGATTTCCGTAGTGCAGAAAGAAGAGGCGGAAGGAAGAGCCACAGGTGGCCTTAGGCTCTAAGCCGATTCACCAGATTTTTATGTATCCACTCAGAATATATAACAGTATCGTAATCCCCCCCCTCCCAGGACAAATCTGATAGCGGTTTCACCATTGGGTATTTCGAGCGGCGTTCGACAAATAGTCCATCAACACCACCCTCTCAATCAATCGTACATACTTTATCACGTCCTACGCGGTGAAGAGACTTCACTCGAGGGTGCACACAAATATACATACCTAACAAAATGATTGCGAAGTAAGATATGTGGATACATTCCCCTAGTTCGGAATACTGAAAGATATATATTATACAGACAGCCCAAACGAAGATAGTTGTGAAATTACGAAAACTCTAAACATAGCTGGTTGTAAATTCTACTTGCTGCTCTCATTCATTACTCACTCACTCTTCGATATAAATTCTCATGAACATCTGGAAGAACTGAAAATCTAAAAATTCCCTAGGCGATGATAGTCACTTTACAACTACGCAAATTTAAAAAAAATTAACCCATACCCATCTAATTCGATCAATTGGAAATGAAAAAAGGAAGTTAGGACATCTTTGGAGGTGTGCAATATTTTTTTTTAAACATGGAAAATAGGAGAAAACAAGACCAACATAAATTTAAAGATCTATAAAGTTCATGTTATGATGATTTATCCGATTAAGAGAAAAATATACTACAGCAAAATCTAACAATTTCGAACATAATTTTATGTTTGAATGAGACTTGCCAAATGTTTTTACAAAAAAAAAAAAAATTAGTTGTCTGTAGATTGTTTAAACAGACAAAAACACACATACACGCCAAATATATTCAAAAGTTATCAAAAATATTTTAAATACGTTAAAATTTATAAAATATATTTATAAAAAAAAAATTAGGATAACAACCGATAGACCGTAACGGCGTCGGTCAAGTAGCGAAAGCAATTTTTCGAAACGTGTGATAGTGTGAGTGCGTGTGCGTGTGTATGTGTGTGCGTGTGTGCGCGTGTGCGTGTATGCGTGTGCGTGTGTGTGAGTTTTTCGAATTATTCTTTATATTTTTGTTTTTAATATCACATAAATAATCTTACTTAGCAATTTTAATAAAAATTCACATATTATGGTAAAATGTGAATGACTTATGATGTAAGCCAGTTTTCACAGTAAAAATACACAAACAGTTAATTAATATGCTTATTCGAGGAAGATAAGTGAAAAATAGTATGATTAAAGGTAAATTTGATATCATAATCTGAGGAGACAGTCCGAAAGAGATCGATCAAGGGCATTAAGTCAAGTAGAAGGGAATAGGATTCCGTTCAAGTGGCTATCGAGGGGGAATAGTAATTAGAACATTGAAGAGGGAGGAGGGAGGGAGCCTGGGTGGGGAAGACAGATAAGAGAGAGAGTGGGAGTGGGGGGGGGACAAGAGGAGCAGGGAATTAAGAAGAAGGTCATCACAGCGTCAGCTAATTCCTCCACATGTCCTACAAGCAATGGCATGAAGGTAATAAATATCATATGTATGTCTCGATTTAGAGTGACCAGGTATATCCCAACCAATCAGGAGTTCAAACAAACATTTCCTATTCATTTATAGGCCGGGGTGGAGGTTATTTTCATCTTAATATTTATATTTGTTAACTTTCCTAGTTTGAATGCAAAAAATTATTGACTAAGTAGCAGCAAAATGAATCACATCTATTTAATGTATTACTGACTGGGGTATAGTACAGTAAAATTTAAAAAATACTCCGAGTGAGACACATTAAAGTTGAAAAAAAAATTGCTTTATGATTAAGATTTTTACTAGTTAATTTTGGTTACTGCCGAAGTAAAATAAATTAAAATATGAGTTTCATTCGCTATGATCATTTTATATTCAAAATACTTTGTATCAATTATACAATTAGTATAGTAAAAAAACAACTAAAAACAGAGGTTTCAACTTAAACGAATCGCAAAAAAAAAAGGTAGCTAGGAGGTCGGTCCTATGAAAAGTATTTTGGAAATATTTCGATATATTCTTCAAAACTACCATTAAACTGATAGTCACGATAATTTATAAACATATATGTCAATCTAAATCCCCCTCCCCCCATCAACTGATTTAACCCATCACTTATTCAATGGTTTGGAAAAAAAAGCTAAAATAATTATTTAAATTTCAATTATTTAAATATGTGTGTGTTGTGAGTGTGTGTGTGTGTGTTTTTAAAATTCTTGAACGGACCCTATTTTTGGAATCTCTAATGTAGGATTCGTACAGAGCCGTTGAGAATCGCGTCATGGTACAAACATGAAAAGCTTCATTACCCAAATAACCATAATCCGATTCAAAGATTCAATAGTTTCAAAATAACATCATTTTGAATATCTATCAGTTAACATTAGTATCAAATATAGAAAATAAGCCCATGAAGGACTCTCTACCTAATAGATTTAAAATGGTTTAATTGTGTATCATAACATCCTTCATGGTAATGAATGAGCTGATATTGGTCGAGGGGGAGTGGAGGTTTAAAAGTAGACCAAAATTTAAAATCATTTTATTTTTGTTATTATTTGCCACACGAAAAATTGTATAAAACAAAATAACATAATCCCATAAATTTGTTCCATAACTATAAAAGTAAGGAATGCATTAACGTTGATTTCACTTTGAACTCCCAACCAGACCAAATAAGAGTAATCATGTAAAAGACTTATCAACACATATAAATGAAAAACAAAGATAATAAGTATATTTCCTCAACATACATTTTTTTAGCAGATTTCCTATAAAGAAATCAAGCAACCAACTTAGGTATTTTGACGGGAATTTAGAAAATTTCTAGAAATCTTCACCGACCCTTCATATAACAAGTTAAAATAAGTTCATTTCAAATATATTACAAACACACATACAAACGTGTATATATATANAATATACATATAACTATAATATAATATGCTATATAAATATAAACTTTGATCGGACCATGTTAGAAAATTATATTATACACTTGTTATCTTTTAATTATCTGTCCTAATAATAGAAATATAAAATGATTAAACATTTATGAAAAAAAAAAAAAAAAAAAGTAGAGTAGGGTGAATACTAGTGCGGTATTCCAAATACATCAATGGGAGATTCGGTGGGGGTTCTGGGCTTGGCTGCGTCACATTGTCAGGGAAACATTTCAATCTACGTTCATCCTCCCACAATTGACTGGGAAGCCAAACAATTCAACCAACTATTCTTATACAAAACGAGCCTAAAATAACCAGACGGCCGCAACTCTACACTCACAATCTGTCTTACCCACCTGAAAATACTACTAATCTCATATAATCACTTACCTCATTGTATCTAGTGTATGATCTAGAATCTAAATTCCATACATATATATTCATTCTAAGTGAAAACTATTCTGCCGTATTATTCTGGAAAAAACAAAACAAAGTACACCCAAAACAATTATTAAAAAAGCATTAATTCCAAAAAAATCAACAAGACTTAATTTTAACTCCGCTAGTCTCTTTTAAAATGAAAACTAAAGGAAAAAAAAAACAATCTTTGAAGAGAAAAGTTTCGGCGAATTACGGACAAATTAAGAGATAGGGAAAATTAAATTAAATTCTCAAAATTTAATATATTATAATGGACTAGTTCTGTTTTTACGAAGAATTTAAGCAGAGGTTATTAGTATATTAGGCAACAATGATATAAAATAATGATTAACGCTAATATTCCTATACTCTTTTTAAAAAATAAATTGATCTTTATTAATAATTTTATTGCAATCTTTAGATTGTCGATCTCCATTATTTTAGCGATGAATCTTAAACAAAATAAAATTTTAAACGTCATTGAAATAATAAAAAATAACCAGAGCATTTAGCGAATGTGAAAATAATCATATAAATAGCTGCCGTGTGGGAGGTGGTTAAGTACGGAGAGAAAAATTTAACACCCAGTGCAAAAATGGAGTGGACTTTAAATAATTAAAAGCAGTTGCTAACTGCAATATTTTAACTAAAGTTATTGGAAATGCAGAAAAATCTGTCGCTATTAAACTGTAAATCAAAAATTAACATTCAGTCGCCCCAGGAGTGCCCATAGAGTCGTGATCCTACATTTCCCCACACGTATTTAGTTATATAAATTTTTTTCGTAATGCAAATAATAAACAGTTTTGTGCTACGTACTTACTAGAATCTACTTATATAGCAATTTTAGGGTGTATATGACAAAACACTCAAAGTGATTGAGTAGTACGGATCGTAATATTCTACTAAGCGTCGTTAAGCTAATGGCGAGGAATCTAATATTACCCTACTCTAAAGAAAGGAGATACCTGTTCTAAACAGTACACTAAACCTAACAGTGTCATGAAACTTTTATACCATATCAAAGTAGTTAATGATGTTTTGAAACAAACCATTAAACATATTTGATGTTCACGTAGGCTTCGACGGTCGTCAGATGTATTTACCGTTTCTTATTCCGGGTTGGACCGTGTCAAATTGGTGTTATTTGCCGAGCTTTCGCACATCATGTGATTCTTTTCAGCACATTCTTCTCTTTTCAGCCCTGAAGAAGCCATCACATGATGTGCGAAAGCTCGGCAAATAACACCAATTTGACACGGTCCAACCCGGAAGAAAAAACGGTAAATATTAAACATATTTTCATATTTGGAGATCAACGAAAATTTAGCTGCTTGTATAATATGCGAGTAATTGTGTGTGGGTGATAGTAGGAAAATTTATGATTGAAAAATGAAGTTTTTGTACAAAAGGAATTATATTGTTTGGACCTGTCGAGCAAAAAATAATTTTTTTGAGAATTACGGACTTTCTTTCTTCTATGTATGCATTGTGTCTGTAAGTCAAGGAAGTAACTGAGTAACTGATTGAGTTTGAGAGTCACAAATTTAAAAAAAAATAATTACATTTAAAAAACAATTACAATTTAATTAATGTAGTAAAAACTTATATCACATCACTATTTTTAAAAATAAACTCTACGAATGGGAAGTATGCATTTCATTAGCTGCCTTTAATAAGAAAGTAATGCAATCATGCAACTAGCTGAAAATTAATAGTTTAAAAAGAAAGAAATTCAAATCCAAATGTGAGTGAAAGGAAAGAATGCATGCAATTTTCTCTCAATTAACTAGTTCTCATTAATCACCCTTGAACTAATAGGAAGAGATGGGTAATCTCTTCCTTTTCACAAGTGTCATAAATATTTATTTTATAAAGTATATTTATGATACTTATGAAAAAAAATATAAATATTTAGGAATTTAGGGAATTAAATATAACAATTTTTATAAAAATTTAATCTATAAGCCACAATATGCTAAAATCTAATCTAATTTGCAATAACATTCAGATTTGACTGGCATCATCCAGTAGATGCTAAAAGCCCAAAATCACCAAAGGTCTCATTTTGATATGCCTCAATAATGTGCGTTTCAGATGCTAGGCAAGCTATTCGAAGTTTGTTGACGGGGAACAGTTAGCTTTCCAACGAATACGAACCAACCCCAATTTACAGAAATTACGACCCAAGAGCGGTCCGCAGCAGCAAGAGCGAGCGAACTGGTCCCGAACTTCCCTCCAGACTTGACGAGAGGTGCAAAATCAACTCGGCCGAGGCGCCAAAGGGATTATTGGCCCCGGAGTTTCCCAACTCCCACTTAACTGCAGCATATCAAGCGACTTCACTTCAAAGCCGCGCTCCAATAGCCTTTTGCGATGCATTCAATAAGTCATGGACAATCAAATAACCGGATAACAAAAATTTGTAAATACTCAGATTGAATGAGAGCTTGAATTTAAAAACGTTTCGCTTTTTTCTCGATATCCAAGTTACTAAATGTCAATGTTTGAAATTTTCATAAGAGGTTAAAGATATTTACTATCTAAAAACAATTCTCTATTGAAGATAATAAATATACTTTAAATTAATAGTCACATACTATTATAACAAATATTCTTAATTATTAATAAAACTGTATTCGGTCTCAATACCATAAAATAAATATGACGCCCGCATTATCTAAAAGTACCCGCCTATGATATTACAGGTAATATAACACGTGTATTCTCCCGATTTCGTTAAATAAAAAATTTAGCCTTTCAGTCCATAATTAAAACCGCTATGTTCAATATTATCAACCCATTTATAATTATTCCATTTCGATTTGTATCTCCTTGGTATTTATTTTAACATTAATGTGGTCTTCACTGAACTTTATTACTCCATGGCATAAGGAGATGGTGTCCAGAAAGCTTTGGAAGGTTGAGAAGGCTCCTCCTGGAGTAGGCTCTATACGCTGGTATAAGGGATGACGAGTTTTATAATAAAAAGTTTTACGTAACTAAAATAAAAACGAACAAATCATTAATATTTATATTGGTTTTAATTTAAATGTTCTCTTTTCTACATCTGATTTCCACCAAAATTATTATGAAAATAAATCATTCAACATTTAGAAACAAAAAGCCATAACTTCTAAAGTGTTTTTTTTTTCATTTTACAAATAAAAGGGCTCGCCTAAGACTCGAGAATATATATATATGTATATTTTTGAACGGACCATATTTTTAGTTTCTACAAAGTAGGAAGATGCAACAAAATTTCAAAATAATACCAACGCAAAAAACTTGATCTCCCTCGCTAAAATAATAGTCACTACAATATATAAGTATGTGTGTGTGCACGTGTACGAGAGAGAGCGAGAGAGAGTGAGGAGATGGGAGAGGGGGGGGAGAACGATAGTGTTTCATTCTGTTCAATATTTTAAAATGAAAATCGGCAAGTAGATTTTAAATGAGAGATAAATGACTGAATTCGTTGATTAAGACGAAGAAAACACAGATAGGAGGGGGTGGATGACCCGAAAGGCCAAGTGCAACTCAGCACCGATTCCTTTAATAACAAAATAAATATTTCAGAATTTGCGCAGTGAAATCTAACAATATACCGTAAATAACTACGAATAATAATAACTGTAAATTTTAACTTTACTGCCTAAAATCCGAAATAATTTATTTTTCATGAGAGAAATTCAGCTAACAATCTCTTACAAATGTGAAGAGGGTGACTTAGTTGCTATTGATTTCCGGCAAATGGTATTAAGGAATTACATGAAATGACAAGAGCGACTAAAATTGTCCTTTCCTTGAAGTAGTCGTAATATTTTATTTAATGTGAGGTAACTGAACACATAATTCTTTTTTTTTAAATAATATTAGTTGATTAGTTAAATTTTATACAAGAAATGCGAGGGATTAGAATAAAAAATCTTACTACCTCAGCCGGGACTCGAACCTGGTCTCCTGCTTCGCGAGAAAGTATGCTGACCCCTACATTACCGAGGCTAGCTAGAGATAATCTCTCCAACTCCCCGCACTTTACTCCGAGTCTAGTCTAAACCCCCAAGTAAAGCGAATATATTGTCTTACACTCGGATTAGCAAACATTCTTAAACTCTCTTTTTTTCAAATATTTCTTTCTTTTTTTTTAAATAATGATATTAAATGTGGTATGTAATCCCACGTGTAGGGGCCAGCAACCTTCCCCGGAAATCGGGATACCCGGGTTCAAGTCCCGGCTAAGGTTGTAAGATTTTTATCTGGCTCCCTTTGCTGGGTAAAATGGGGGATCTTTTACTGTAAATAAACTTTATAGCGCTTCAGAAGTTTCGAGACCTCTACCAAAGCTTGAAATTAAATATTGTAGAACATCAATGTTTACATATTAATCTATACATATATAATATAACCTCTCGCTAGCAAAGTAGCGTCAAAACTCAAAGCTGTCAAGAAAGGGAGTTTGCCAATTAATTCCAAGGTATTGATCTGTAGAGCACTAACAATTTTATACAGATCGATATTCTCAGAGCAGTAATTCCTTTGAAATAAAATTCTTACTTTTATACTGTAAACTTATAGTTTTTTTTGTAGAGGATTTTTTGTTCAAATTTTTAATAATATTAAAACTTTTTTTTTTTTTTCATTTCAATAAGTTCTTTTTATTGTTGACGATTTTTGCTTTTTCAGAACCAAATACATGTAAAATTTAAAGATTTTGTTACATTACATTTTTTATAAATGAAATATTTCTTATTAGAATTTTAAATTTATTTCGTGAGTGATAAGTAGGTGTTCTAAGTACTATTCTAGGATCAAGGACTAGCTTTACAATTTCTATTTCACTTCGTTCATATTGTGGTTACAGTAGCTAAAACTCGAGAATAATTTACAAACAAGTAATAATATGAGTAAAAATGGGAGACGATCGGACATATTGATCACATATGAATTGCCCCGCATTGGTTAGCTGATTAAAGCGATCACTCTAATATAGTTGAATGGCTTTACCCCGATTACTCAACCGCTTCTTTATTAGCATACAAAAAATTATTACATTTATTATAAATAAAATGAACTCTATGAGAACAACTTTTCATAAATTTCAAATGGAAAAAAAAGATCCGACGCTTAAAAAAATGCGTATGCAGTCAAGATCAAGTATTAAGATTAAAATTCAGCAATTTCTTAGTCTAAAGAAAAAGTATTTATTTACAAGTGGGGCTGTACTTGAAACCTAAAACATTTAAATCTAAATATTACTATGATTTGCCCAAAGAAAAATAAAATGGGTTAAAGTGAACCCTTACTATTAGTGATATAATTTTTTTTAATAAATAAAGATTTTTTAATACTCTCGATCCACTTTCGTTTAATTTAAATAGATATAATAATTAATTCTCTATAAGGAATGAAAATTAAATAAATCAAATTTTACAATTGTTTTGGTTAATAAGTAAATTATCTAACAATTTGAGAATAACATTTATTTCAACGTTCTGTTAAACTACGGCTGCTGAGACTTTACAAAAAGTTGTAACAGGTGTGAATTGTCCCTCCCTTACTCCTGTTGATGATTTTTTCTTTATAAACATTTCCGTATTCCGTTTAAATAACAATTAAGCCTGATAAATCAAAGATTTACAATTTATATTTACAGGTAAATTTCTTAATTAATAAATTAGCTATTATACGTATAAATTAATATAATTATTTAGTTTATACTGTAGCATATCAAAGAAATGATTCATATATTTAAAGATAGGAACAAGAAATATAAAAGTGTGGCTCGGGAGAGTTATTTAGAACTTGGTAGTTCATGTAAACGCATAGAGTGGGTCTCTCTTCAGTATTATCGACTATAAGCCTACTTTTTTGACCTTACTTTGACTGCTTCATCAGATTTTATATTTGCACTTAAATGCCACTGAAGCATTACATTTAATATTCACTTGCCACATAAAGGAAAATTACATATTTTATTACAAGAAAAAAATTATTAATATCATAGCAAAAAAAATCTATATTTATTTCAAGTAATGCATTTAACTGTTAGTTATATTAGCAGACACTCGAGCTCAGTCTGAACTTTATATTTAAAGGCCAAAGAGACTTTTTATTCAAAAATAAGATCATACTATTAGATGTTTTTTGTTGAGATTCGGTCAAGGTAGATCCAAAAAAACAATTTAAAAATTGTGTATTTTTTAATTATCTGCTAACGTTTTGGCTTATATTGTAAGTAATCTTAAGGGCTATCATGAAAGCAAAAGGGGTCATCGTGTCACCATAATTTCATTTTCATGATTAACGTTGGCAGATAATTTTTAAAAAATACACAATTTATTTTAATTGTATTTTTTGGATCTACCTTGACCAAATCCCAGCAAAAAAATCCAATAATATCTACGGTAAAAAAAACTCTCCATTTGAACAAGATCTTACGTCTGCGACAGGAGAAAAAGATTTTACTTTCAACTGATCTTCCGTCCCTATTGGTCTATATTTGTTAGTTAATTTATTATTTCAATAAGTAAAAGCTCTTTGGCACGTTTCGATGAGGAAAATAATAATTTAGAGTTAGAATAGTTTCAAGCGTTCTTGGTTTTACCAACAAGGATCGAATGACAAAGAATAATTTATAATTAAAATAATAAATATTAATAAACATATGAATTTTATCAGAAAAGTAAAAAATTTGAATGTAACATCGAAGTTTCAAGATATCTATCGTCAGGAAAATTTTAGAGCTGTTCTTATATTATTCTTGGATAGACCTGGAGAGAATGAAAAATTGTCCTAAAATGTGGATTACAAAATTATAATAAGCCCTGAGGATTTACACAAGTAATAACGAGATACATATGTATACATATATGTGTGTGTGTGTGTGTGTTTGTGTTTGTGCGTATATGTATTCTGTTTAAAAAAAAAGAAAGAATTTTGTAAGAAAAATAATTTGTTTGCAACAAATAAGATTGCTCCTAGTTATAATAGAATTTGTTTCTACCACAGAAACATAGTTTTTATTGTTATATTATTACACAGAAGATTATAATCACAAATATAGTGAATATATATATAAGCTCAATACTCAAAAAAAAAGTTCAAAACAAATACCTTATAACTCTTTACATAAGAGAACCAGAGGTTTTCGGAAAGGTAAAGGTACAAGATCACTGGGCAGAAGAAACGAATAGCAAAGAACGAAATACGAAGAAACTGCCCACCAAGTCCACCGATATAGGATCCAGTGATACGAGAAATCATTCAAGATCCTCAAAGATTTTCATTCCCTTGGTACAAAGACATAAGATTGAGTTGGAGGTAGTCTCTGAAATCTAATCTAATTCAATAAATAGTTATTTTTGGATTGCTCTACAAACATAAAACTAAGAAATTGTCATTTTCTTCTGGCAGTAATGTGACTCTTAGCCATAAGGTATGGCACACGTGCAATGAGCCTCTCTAATTTTCTAATGTAATAACTAAAATTGTACTGTCTATGCTGCCAATAAATAAAATAGAAAAAAAATATCAATAAGACCAAAAGATACGAGGAAATAAACAATTTTAGCCAGTACTTAGGGCTATTTAAATCAGGTAAATTAACAAAATACATAATTTTCAAAAGATGCCGGTTATGTTGGGATGATACTTCGGACTAAGATAAGATTTTGCATTTTTCTCTTCTTGTTCAGACAGATGGAGTAGTTAAATTTATAAATAACGAAAATGTATTCCTTGAGTCAGGTCAGAATCAATTAACTTTACGAACTAAGTCCAAGTTATGGGATTTAGGATATAATGAGATACACAATTCCATGAAGATTTGAATTCATCACTAGCCATCAAATTATTAGATGATTTTAGTTGGGGTTCGGTCAAGGTAGTTGGGAAAAAATGCAAATTTAAAAAAAAGTGTATTTTTTTAAAGATTATTTACCGACGTTTCAGCTTACATTGTAGGCCATCCTCAGGGCTATCATGAAGACGAGAGGACGAAAATCATCTAACTTGAATTAAGTTCACATTTCCATGACTCAGACCGAAACCCAAGTAAAATCATCTAATAATAATATCTACGGTCCTTTATATTTTATTTTATTTATTTATTTATTTTATTTATCCTCTCCATTTTAGCTATCAAAGATTCTTCAAATATACACTCTACTTCTCGTTTTAACTTGATAAAATTCTCAATATATGAATAATGGGAATCATGAGGGAGTTCAAATCCTTAATGAATGCTAAGCTTAACGAACCTTAATTGCAAAGTTCTTGAGACGAGTAACTTTCCACTGCAGTAAACTTCCTTAATAGACGTTGTTGGGGGACATTACGTACCACTTCAAAAGCACCGCTAAAACTATACTTATGGCGAAAATTCAAACACAAAGTGTAATATCACAGATCATATAAAGAGACATTTAGAAGTCCAATTACTTTCACGGGCATATTTAAGCCCTTCGATTTTTTTATATTACGGCGTAAAGCGCTTTTCAGTAAAGTCAGTGCTAGTTTATGCCAGTTATGATCTGTGCAACAACACTAAGAAGAATAAATAAAATCATTTGACACATTGACGTTGTTCAAACTACAAAAGTATCAAGCTGAGTTATTTCCCATTTAAAAATTAACGAAATCAACATAATTCATAATATATGCATATGGTATATTTTAATAAGGAAAGTTTTTTTTTACCGTAGATATTATTCTTATATGATTTTAGTTGGAGTTCGGTCAAGGTAGATCCAAAAAACACAAATTTAAAAAATACATTTTTAGGTATATTTTAATTTTAGAAAAATTAGAAATTATGAATTTTCCTGTAAGATTTGTAATTGATAGAACACGGTCAAACACGGCCTTGTACTTGTCGCAAATAAATAAATATAAGAAATAATATATGTGATAAACAAATTATGTTGATCATGGACTTAAGGTTAGGATTCTTTGGATGTAGGAGTGTTTAGCAGTTCCCAACCCCATTTAAATAATCTCAAATGAAAAAAATATACATTCACTTCTCTATCAAATAAACAATCAAGGAAAGATGTTTATATAATATTTATTCTAATACTCTAATAAAGGAAAATTGAAAATCAAATCTACTATAATATATAAGTAATCTATAAAGCACCAATGAAATCATCAGCCTGCATAAATAATTATAAAATAAATTGAACACATTTCAGGCTATACAACAAAGCCTTTTTTTTTATTGTTGAGTGTAAGGACGTTATGAATAAAACCATATGACAGGAAGGTCACGTTGGCTATTCAAACTGAAGCTCTGACAAAAGCAGAAAAAAAACTTCCGAAAAGTGACGTAACACAACTAGAGAATTGTGGAATAATTGCCAAGACGAGTAAACTTCAGGGCTCCGGAAACAATACTCTTTATCAACTGAGACTTTCATAATTATTTTACAGTTATAAATTTAGGAGATATTCACTCGAAAGCTGTTCACACTAAGAAAACAACTTAGAAAGATGCTTATCTCCTAATGAATGGATTTCATGTATGTATTTTATGAAAGGAAAATCCTAAAATAGCTAAATAATGTTAATTACCGTGATTATTGAGTAAACAGAAAAAATGAACTATTAAATAGAAGATAATTAAACAATAATTTCATAAATTCATAGTACACAGTAATGAGAAAAATATACTAGAGATACAAATCATACTCTTGTATGTTCAAAAGGAGAGTTTTATGACCGTAGATATTATTATTAGATGATTTTAGTTGGGGTTCGTTGCCATGGTTCTTTCATTGGACAAACCGTGGAATCAATAACCATAAAAATGACATAAAGAATAAAATTAAAAAAACTGCCCTCACAAAAGATATTTTTCATGAAGAACACACATTAGACTTCGAGAGCATAACCATTCTTTTCACTGAACCCTATGAACACAAACGCTTTTTGTCTGAAACCGTTCACATTAACTTACAACACTATCCAGTTAACGACAAAACGGACATAGAACAAATTTCCTCAACTTATTCTAACATTTTCAACATTCTAAAAACCATTAGCCCTCCGTCTCAATAAACCTGTCAAACATTTTTCCCAGTTCCAAAGTTACTTATTTCTAATAATACTCTTCCTTTTTTCCTTTGTCCTTTTTAATGCCCCCTTTTGAAACAGGCCGCTTTCCCTTTGTACCTTCCGCCTCCCACATTGTTTCTCTGAAAAATTATATTTCTTCTCAGTCATGGAAATGTGAACTTAGGGACAGGACGTCCTCTCTCGTTTTCATGTTAGACAGGTGTGGTAAATTACTGTTTTAATGTTATTCAATAATTTTTAATAAGTTGTTGTCTGCATGTTTTTCAAATACTCTTAAATAGCTTTCTGCATTCATACTTTTGATATCACATTACATTATGGTAATTCTGTATTATAATATTGTCAATTATTAATGTATTCTCATGACATTGTATTTCTACAGCCCTGAAGATGGCTTACAATGTAAGCCTAAAAGTTGGCAGATAATCTTTTAAAAAATACACTTTTTTAATTAGTATTTTTTTGGATCTACCTTGACTGACCCCAACTAAAATCATCTAATAATACTCTTGTATGTTTCATAAATATTCTCTACATACTATTAATACCGAATTTATCATACAAACGGTTAATAAATTTAATGCTTTTGAAAAGTACTTCTAGTGAAAAAAAAATGCATCCAGTTTTTTGCTAAAATAAACATAGATTTTGATTTCACAAATTTAATAACAGGAGGTACTCCTTAACAGTCCTAACTATGTCATATCTTATTTAACAAACACTGTATGTTTATATAAAATATAAATGTAAGAAAATCATGCTTTACTACTATTACGATGCATACTACGGATACATAATCCGTTAAATAATACTACAACTGTCCAATTTTCAAATTTTAAAATTTGGCTTTAAACTAAATCCCATTCTTACCAACCCTCCGATCAACAATCCGATTCAGCAAACAACAATTCTCCAAGACATTTTTGCGAAGTTTACGAACTGTAAACTTCGCAAAAAATTCAACAGATTTTTCATGTTCACTAATATTGACATAATTGAAAGTACATATGGAGATATAACTTATAGGCAGGAGAAAGCAACGGGCGTGAAATGAAATTCTGCTAACCCTGATTCCTAAATAGTCGAGATACTCGCCCCTTAAATGGCGAACATGGATTCATCTTTTTAAATATTAAAGCCACTTGAGAATGTACAGATAAATAAATAAACATTTTATAAGTTCTGTCAGCATGAAAAGCTATGCTATTTAGACAAAATATTTAAAGATGCTATGAGGATAGCAAGACCAAAAACTTATTGTATCATTTAAAGTGTCAATATAAATACGTACTTAAATAGTTTTTTTTTTTAAATTACGGTCGTAGATTAATTCCAGAAGTATCCATTTAAAAAGACAGCCTTCGTCTCCCCCCCACGGGTGTCGTGAGCGAACCTGGGATAAGTCCTGAAATTAAGAACTAAGTACAAAATATGACAGATCAAATGAACTATATATATATATATAATCATGAGGGAGTTCAAATCCTTAATGAATGCTAAGCTTAACGAACCTTAATTGCAAAGTTCTTGAGACGAGTAACTTTCCACTGCAGTAAACTTCCTTAATAGACGTTGTTGGGGGACATTACGTACCACTTCAAAAGCACCGCTAAAACTATACTTANTCTTAAATATTGATTTTAACAAGTGAATGTCTGTCACGCAGAGGCAGCATGAGCAACTAGGATGATATCCCATATTATATATATACATATATATATGCACAATAAAAATAAAAAGAAAGTGTAGAAGAGTAGAGAGAAATCAGCATGAAATAGCAAGGTTGAGGGTCGGAGACGAAGATGTTAAACTAGGCGAGATAATAAGGATCTCTCCTCAAATGTGAGTCAGCAGGGTGTGCCTGAGAGAGGTGGCCACAAAATCCAAGAGGAGGAGAAGGGTGTTCGACTCAAAGAGGAAATCTATTGGAATGCTATCCATAGCTTCTGCGACAACTATATCTAAATATCAGGATTAAGACACACTAATTTCGCTCAAGGCTGAATCAGATGCAGCTAATTCCTGTGAAAAAGTCCATTCTCTAGGACCAAACCAAATCTCATGTAAACCAAGATGATTTCCCAAGTTTACTTGAGGATTGTACAAAAGAAGTCTGATGTGAATGTGAAAGACACACTTAGACTGACTCTAATCAAACCAGAAGGAAAAGTGACTGTCGCTGAAACCTCCAAGTAACATTACATTAAATAATGTTATTAATGTATTCCATTTTGCAAATCTATACTCAAGATAAAGTTGGATAAATGCATATTAAGTTTACAAAGCTTTATAGAAGTCCTAAATAAACTAATTAAACGATAATGTTAATGATTTTTTAATTTGGTATTCTTCAAAGCGTCAGATCCTAAATTTAACGTTTTATTGTAAACTGAAAAATGAATTTGGTTTATTAGACTTTTACGAAAAGGGGGCAACTGAAATCTTAAAAAATATCCTTTATTATAGTCCTTCATGCCCACATTTCTAAAAGCTTTTGTAGAATATAAACTGTTGAAGAACTTTTATATATTTTACGTCCTACGACTTAGGTTTCATAACGGACATAAAGGATTTTAATATTAGGACTACTTCTAACCTCCCGTCCCTGTATCTAGGCCGATTTAGACATTATTCCTACTTAGGCATGAACCCATCTGACGCCTAAAAATCACTAATAAGGGTTTTCTTATAGTAAAATATCAGACAATGCCCTTCTTTTACAGACATATTCCATACAAAATTATGTATTTAAAATAACACATGAATTTCTCTTAAGTAGATGAAGGTTGCAAAGAGATTTCATTAAGGAGGAATATCCTACTAAAGAAGGAAATTATAAGTTTGGAACAGTAATATTACTATTATTACAGGGGAAAAATGCAGATTTTCCATCACTAATGATTTTAAAAAAAAGCACTAATAATGAAGTTGAAGAATAAAACAAAAGTTAAAAGTTAAAAATAACAGTTAAAAATAAATAGTTAATTGAAATGTATCTTTTCCTATCAACCTCAAGATATCTATAAAAAGAGGATTGTGGTATAGAAGTATTTTAGAGAGAGCGTTTTAAATAGTGGTAGATTTATTGTGATTGGGAGAAGTTAAGGGAATTTTAAGCAGGGGTTCAGAGGATTAATAGCTAAAGAGTTTTGCTCAGTACAACATAAAGATTCTTTCTTAGCACAAAAAAGCACGAAAGTGTCTGCAGATTAAGCAGAGGGTTTTGCGTGGCAGAGGCTTAATCGGTTAAGGCGAGCCTGTAATCGAGGGTTTCAAACCGAATTATATCATTTTATTTTTCTTTTCTTTTTTTCATTCATGTAGGTGATACCGTCATTATGTTTTATAAAATATAGCCTTTACAATTGAAGAATTATTAAAGTATCAACAATCTCATTCCTCTTCAGCTCTCTATTATTACTAAAAATATCATATTTTACTACCAATAAAAACACATAAAAGTACTAAAAAATACATTATTTTAACATTTGGTCTACTATTATATTATGGTGACATATTAGGGATAAAACATAACCGGAAAAAAGAAAAGAAAAGTAAAACACCATGAAATTTTGGGATACAGAATGAAGGAATTTCTTTTTAAGTCATTGCAAAGAGATGTAGATCTGCGAAATCTGTAGAACCTGGTGCCATCCGTTTCACGTTTATGTACCATCTAAAGAACCTTAGAAATCAGGTTTCTTCATGAATAGGAGTTGTTTTTTTTAATCATTTTTTTTTCTCGTAAAGTTAAATTTAATATACAACTTTACTCATAACGTAGTACTTAAATTATTCAAAATTAAATAAATTTGTTATTAAACAATGAAAAAGTATATTTGTTATTATAAAGGACGGAAATCCCATGAAACTCCAATTTGATATCTTTCAGAGACAATATTCAATACTATTCAGCACAAAAAACATATTATCAACAAAAAATCTTATTAAAGAACTGTCATGCATTGTCATTTGCTTAGTTTGTACAGGTTGGCACGACGGACGTCTTTGGACCAGATCCATCACTTTTGAAACCTTGAACATCCTTAATACATATGAGATTTTCGTTTTCTTTAAGTTATCAAACGCAGAAATAAATCTCTATATCTTCTTCAACATTCAAAATGTATTCTATATGTTCCTCAACTTTCAAAATGTATAATTAACCACGCGTATGGCTGTTCAATTAAAACTTATGATTGTGTGTCATTTGTTTGGATAACATTTGTTTGATAAAGTGCCTATTATAAATAAAAAATAAAAATGGCTTATGTATTTCACAATTTTATGAAAGGCCAAAAGCCACAATATGGGGATTCAGTGAGTTTTTTGCTTCTTCGACTACTGAAAATTATATTTAACTCCGACGTCGATTACAGTAGCGGAAGCATAGTTTAAACCCAATAAGCGATACATAGCCATTGGGACATACATTAGCCTCTACTTTTTCCAAATCCATTCAATGAAATCTAATTAAACTTTCAGCTTAATTATGACCATTGCAGAGGAGCGTACTTTTTATACAGGTCTTTTTTGATTTTTCTTAAAAAAGGAGCAAATAATTTTCAATCTTTACAATATATAACCTGTAAGTAAGGAGTTTTGCTTGAGAACTGCTTCAAATGGAAGATTCGACGTAGAATGAGACGGTGGAATCGATGTACGAGGTGTACAACAATGAGAAGAACAATGAGAAGAGAGAGAGAAGTCAATGTTAGCGCACGACTGCCGCGCCTTGTTGATTAGTATCAGACAACGCCGTATCTCGACAATAGAGGACACCCCAGAGAGCGAGCTTCTTTTCGTATTGTCGTGTACATACCACCAATCGTGTAATCAATATTTGTAGTGTCTTATTATAAGACACTAAGCCGATTAATAAATTGAAATCTGTGCAATACTGCTAAACAGAACGCAAATTTCAATGAGTGCGTCGAATACTATTTAATGAAATTAGGTTAAATAAAATAAGAATAACTGATTATTTGAAGTAATAGAGAAATGGGATGAAAGAGGGGGAAAATGCAATACAATAGAAATCATTTTTATCAGAATTAGATAAATTTCATATACACATAATATTTCATATTCGCCTAACAGTTTCAATATTTGGCATCAGACCAGAAGCAAAAACGACTATAATAGAAAACTAGGAGACCTAAATTACAATAAAACTTTAATTGTTTACCATTTGAAAAAAAAATAATCCAATTAAAATTCAATACAGATATTAATTACATAAGCTTTACATTACATATGATATTACTTTACATGCCATGATACATACAAATAAAATATTACAAGGACAGCAAATCGTCCTTACGGCTGGGAAGAACACTTCAACTTGTAGGCCTAGTAGAATTAGCTAAATTACATTCTTAAACACTTCAGACTCAATTTTAAGCTATCTCCGTTATTAATGGCACAAAAATAACTATAACTAATATAACTAGGCTTGTTAATCATATTATATTCTATTGGTGGAGAAAATATAAAAAATAAAAAATATGCCTCTCTTATAAAACAAAAATTTCTTAGAAGCTTCTATTTTTTGTGCTAACTATTTTAAAGTGACAACTCCGTAAAATAAACTCCTTATCGATACGAACATATTCAATTTTCAAAAGAATTATAAGAAACTGAGATTTATTATTAGTAAAAAAATAACGCAGAGATATGCTATTTGTTAGTTCAAATAAGAAATAAAAACTTGTGCCTAATAACTAATTACAATTAAAGATTTTTTTAATTGGTTTCAAAACCCATTAACAAAATCTAACTATTAAACAGTTAATAGTATGCCAGTCCGAAAAGTATTTGAGTGATTGCAAATTTTATGAAATTTTTTGTATAAATTCAACTTTTTGGAGACTAGAGAGCTACTGAATGAAGACAAGACGACAGCGCTCGAACAGCGGTCTACGACGTTCTTATAAAAAGCAGCCCAGCCTGACATTGATATTTGCCCACAACTTTGTAAAATAATTCAATAGCTCAAAACCAAGAGTATTTAAGGTCTGTTACGTCTAGTATAAATCTTAAACAGCAATTTAGAATTTTAAAAAAAATAGTTTACGAAGGTGGTCAGGATTAGAGCCTTCTGGACAAATATATTCCATGTGGAATTATTATTATAATGATGCCAATAATAAATAGCTAAAGGTTTCGGAATGGTGGACAAAGAGAGAAAAGTGGTGAGTCGAGGAACGCAGACAGGTAGAATGAAGAGGATGTCTAAAATTGGCATTAGATACCGGACGCAGCGAGACGAAGAACCATCTGCTTATAGTTTGCGATGGGACACTGTGGTCTCCTTTCACAGGCAGTGATTTCGCGAGAGACCTCGTCACAATAGACCTCCTTCTCAAGCAGTAATTCTTCAGGCGTCAGCCACTGACTGATGACTCCGCCCAGGAGACCAGCCCTCCGACAGACGAGTCCTCACGCCTGACCACTCGAACGCAAAACTACAGAGCCCTGCACCCACAAACACATCCGTGAAATGGGTTATAGCATGGGCTATAGCATATTTCTTACACTCACAAATGACATCCGCCACACAAGAGCAGAGTAAATAAGGTGATCTCCAGTTAATTAAAGATGGACATAAACAAAAATAAGTGACTTTTACTCTTAGAGCGAGGAAGGACAGTGAAAGTAAAGCAACAACTTGTATCTCCTGTTTCCGAATGTATGTATTTGAAACTTGGCGTCTCAAACGTTCTTACCTATACAATAGGATCGTAAAAAAAAAACCGAAAAAATCGACTAAATATATTGTCTTCATGCGAACTTAATTACTCCTAGTAAACATGACAATAACAAAAAAATCGTTAGAAAACTAATTAGACGAACTAAAATGGACAATTTCTATGTAAACCGAATAATAGGCTCCTTAAAAAATTGCTTCGGTAAAGGAAATATTTTATAGAATTGAAAATTTATCAAAATTTACACAACGTTTTAAAAAGTATTTCACAATTCACATAAAATCGTAAAATGAAACTTAAAATAAATTTATAAAGATAATTAAAATTTAACAATAAGACAAAATACGCATAATAAGAAATAAATTAAAGTAAAGGGGAAATGTATTTGCATAAAAAAAAACAAAAGCTTTAATTCGACAATCGAATTTTTACAATACAAACAAAAAATCTTGCACTTGACGACATAAGCATATAAATTTGATTGTTTTTTTTTTTTTGTTTTTTTCAGTCATGTATCCAACTATAAATACATTTTTTTAGCCAATAATTTTTGTAATTTCCAAGCAAAGCATTTTTATATTAGGAAAAATCATCAAAACTTACAAATGATTCTTTGAAGGAAACAGTATTAAATAAATGTATTCATTTTAAGTGAAACATATCCTAGAAATTATTTTAATATTTTCAGTATATTATTCATCGCATAAATAGTAAATTTATTTGAAAGGTCATATGTTAATTGAATTTGAATAAAGTATTTCTCTGGCACAAGAGAGAGGAGAAATACAAGGACTATAAGAAGGGGTTAAAGAGTGAAAACTTTGAAGACTGAAACAATAATAATTAAGATTAAAACGAGGGAGATTTAAGGGTGGGAGGGGTAAGTTAAATGGTCTGGAAATGGTGACTTCTAACGCGAACGACGAGGCTTCGGTTGGTGAATTTAAACAACAGATAGAGAGAGTACAAAGTCTGAAGACATCTTAAAGACGAGGGCTGAATAAGTGTCAGAGCCATGGAAATAGCTTCCCTCGTAAAATCCAAGTCCCTTTTTGTGTGACTTAAGGGCAACACTGAAGATGAATAAAGTTAATGTTCTTCAAGTTGTATGACTATTTAATTGTTTATCCTGCTGAATAACAGGGACAAAAGTAGTTACACCAGCTATTGCCGAGGAATAATAAGGACAAGATTAAGACATCAGAATCCTTCACTAGCCAGCAGTACATAAACAGTTTATTATGGATAAATAATTCGTCAACGGAAAAAAAGGAAGGGATTAATTGAGACGGCCAGCCCAAGAAAAATTTACTCTACAACTTTAATCTTATTGAACTTTTTTTTCATTCTCATTTAAGTTTTACCTTCCTTTGCTCATTGACGCATGAAAAATGCGGGATGATGAGAAGATTCTACATTGACCATCATCTTTTTTTCTTTTTTTTTTTTTTTTTTTTTTTTTTTTTTTTTTTTTTTTTTTTTTTTTTTTTTTTT
>KZ806866.1:285718-299473 GCA_000696205.2 Oncopeltus fasciatus
GATTTGAAAGCATAGAGTGGTCATAAAAGAGTTTCTTCTCAATCGAAGCAAGTTCGGATCGAGTGTCGTTTATCTGCGCCTTGAGTATCATCTTTGAGGATCTTGCCAATATGTTCTGCATGCGTTGACTACATCCTTTTTTTGTCACTTTAGAACACGTGGGTAGTACGTCATGGTCTCTGCATCTCTTAAGAAATGCTAGTTGTGCCAGGAGTCTCATTTTCTTCGATCTGAATTTGTCAATGCTCTTCATTCTCTGAACAACATCCTCCCCGTACAGGTTGGTTAGATGTTCACGTAGGCTTCGACGGTCGTCAGAAGTATTTACCGTTTCTTCTTCCGGGTTGGACCGTGTCAAATTGTTGTTATTTGCCGAGCTTTTGCACATCATGTGATGGCTTCTTCAGGGCTGAAAAGAGAATTATAATTTTTAAAAAACATTCTCTTTTCAGCCCTGAATGAGCCATCACATGCTGTGCGAAAGCTCGGCAAATAACAACAATTTGACACGGTCCAACCCGGAAAAAGAAACGGTAAATACATCTGACGACCGTCGAAGCCTACGTGAACATATAAAAACCATTTAACGTAATAACTAAAAAATAAAATTAAACAGACTACCAGACGACCACACTAATTTCTTCAAAGTAAGAATATTATAAAACCTCAAAGAAATGGGTTCAAAGACCAGAAGAAACAAAGGTGTAGTGAAAGAAATATGCTACTTTTGTCTAAAAAAAATAAAAGATGACAAAACTGAGATTTCTAAAGATTTATAATACAACGAGCAGGAAGTTATACTGGATACTTCTAGACCAGAAAGTACAAACCACACTTAGGAAAATTTAACTATATTTAATTTAAATAGATAAAATAAGTGCTTCTGATTATTTATAAAAATCCCGTTAAAAAACATAAGAAAATATGCTAATATTTTAGACCGTTCACCTTACTAAGACAGAATTTATAAAGTTGCATTTCTCAGAGATCCCTCATTCACATATACACATACGACATAAATACAACATAAATAGTTTTTAAAATCATGTACAAACATGAATAAATTGATTTCCTCAATATCCGAGATATCATGTAGAAATGAAATTCTGTATATTTATGGATTTTGGTGTAATTCAAACATCGACTCCTATTTTATTCCACACACACACACACACAGATATATATCTAGATATATATATATATATATATATTTATATANATATATACACACACATTCTATAAATCCAGTAAAAATGTGTGGCCTATTTCGTTGGTTTAAGTTGTTGAACTAGTTCTAGTTGGCCCTTCCCTTCATGAACCAAAGTGATTGAAATCAGTCAACCTTGATCCAACCAAGATTTATAAATATGCCAATATATTTATATAGTTATTTATTTGATAGAGAGAACCTTTACCAACCTGATTTTGTTAATGAAGACACTGCCTTCTTGTAATAGCTTACAGAGACGTCTATGGGACTTACATGTCCCTATAACAAAATGCTACATTTAGAGGTAATTCTTTTGCTCTGTATTCACAAGTTATTCATAGTGAGGTACGAGCCCCCCTCCCGTGTCCTGAATCAATTTCAGGTTAGGAAATGGGATAACCTCAGCTTAACCTTGGTGCAAGGAGGTATGACGAATAGAGGGAGGGTGGAGACAGCCGTCCTCCTTGGCGAGAGACAGGCCCTCCGTAATTTGTTAGGGACTTAGGGCTGAAGCGTCAGGTGAAAAAGTTCACAAAGTACTACAAAAGCCTCTTGAGGCCCCCATTAATCATGGCATCCCATCTCTCTCCATCAGCTTATACATAAACATCCTCTCTTCCTCTCTGGAAGGGGGATTTACCTCCTACGCGTCCATGTGTCGGCAGTACTTCAGCTCCCTTGAGTAGCGTTTAAGACTCTTCAATTTTTGATTTGATGATGATACGTTACTCGAGAGCTAAGCCATTTCTCATTTTATTTAATAAATAACTGAAAAATATCTGAAATCGAAAATTTAACTAGGACCATATGAACGCTCTAGCAGTAAACATACTCCTACTAGGAAGCTGGGCAACATAATTACCTTGGACAGATTTGTCCATTTGGTAGAATTACAAAGCCATACATAGCCTTAATCCTATTTCACATACATTTGGATACCACATGCGCGTCTCTGTATTCAAAGGACACAGAAATTTGTGACGGAGTAGAGCGTTCAAGCTAGCACTCATCTACATACATTCGTAAGCTTAAAATTCGAGCGAAACATTCACCAAGCTAAGCCACAGAATACTCGCAATACATAAAAAACTGCCTCTTTGCATACGTTATGCCGCACAAATCACTGATCCTTCGGCCAAACATGTAATATTTGTTCTGTTGTAAAGTGCTATTTCCTTATTTAACTAGAAATTCCGTAATTAAGCTTCTTCGCATAAACAGTTTGAGAGTAATAACATAGAATATTAGTTGTATTTACCGTTTCTTCTTCCGGGTTGGACCGTGTCTAGTTGTTGTTATTTGCCGAGCTTTCGCACATCATTTGATGGCTTCTTCAGGGCGGAAAAGAGAATGAGAAATAAATTAATAAATTTAACTCATTCTCTTTTCAGCCCTAAAGAAGCCATCACATGATGTGCGAAAGCTCGGCAAATAACAACAATTTGACACGGTCCAACCCGAAAGAAGAAACGGTAAATACATCTGACGACCGTCGAAGCCTACGTGAACATAGCATATTAGTTGTTATCATAGTTAAGATAATAATTCTGCTAATAAATAAAAGGTGATATTTCTTAACGTTTGGGTTCTAAGACCAGTTTAGGGAAAATGCATACTAAGAACTGGGAAGATTGAAAGCCTCTCCCATCCTTCCCTAGTCTAGAGCAAGACTGGTCTTTCAACCCCCTTTGCCTTCACCACCTTGTAAGGTCGAACAAGTAATTCATTCACGCGTCTCAAATTTACCTGGTAAATGCACCTCCACTGAATTTTGGCGATATGCCTAGTGGGACAACTCCATTCGAAAATTCTCTTTATTTATAAACAAGTAGCTTCAGAAATTACCTTTAAAATCAGTAAATATCAAGACATGATATAAAAACAAAAATTTAACTAAGAACTAAAAAACTATTACATCATTAGAAATAGAATTTACATTATGTTAATATTGCTAATTAAAAACAATTAATGAGAGGGGATAGAATTTAAAAAATCTATCTGTCTCAGCCAGGACTCGAACTTGGATCTCCTGCTTGCCGGGCCGGAATGCTATCCATTACACCACAAAGACTAGCTAGATATCTCATTAAATTCCCTCTACACTAGCGAGAGCCTAACCCACGAGAAAGACGAGAAATTCGTCTTAAACTCGAAAAAGCTGACATTGTCAAACTATTTGTCGACTCTCGTCATTTACTATATTTAATTTTTCTTTATAAATATTTATTTGGTTATGGTTTATTATCCCACGTAAATTTTGAACAATTAATGATTACAATTAGTGTAGAGGGAATTTAAACCGGGGGGAAATTTAATGAAACAATTACTGCAGAGGAAATTTAATGAGATATCTAGCTCGTCCTGGTGGTGCAATGGCTAAGCACGCCGGCCCGGATAGCAGGAGATCCAGGTTCGATTCCTGGCTGGGACAGATAGATTTTTTTTTTCTATTCCCTCTCAATAACTGTTTAAAATTTACGTGGGATAATAAATTACCACCAAATAAATATTTATTGCTAATTATAGTATTTAGAAATTATAACATTGATAGATTCGTCTAGTTTAGATAGGTCCCATGTGATGGATTTTTCGTTTTATTTGTTATATAAATATTCTTCAACAAATTAATCTATTTCACACGGAGGATAAACTGTCCTAATCCAGCTCCTCTTTCCTTAATTTTCCTCGGAAATAATACCTTTATTGAAGATATTAATAACCAGAATCTTATACAAGTATATGACAGGTACCCCAATTATTATGGTACTAGTAAATAACATGTTCGTACATGTGAAATTAGTATAACTAATCGAAAGCTGTTCATAATTTAATTCATCGATAAGATAGTTAAATATTAAGTTCCAAGTTATAAATTTATATACAGTAAGTATTATTTTACCTTATCAATAAATTTTGTTTTAGGAATAATGGTCTATGTCGTAATTATGGATAAATAGATAAATAAGAATCAGTTTCGGACTGGGTTTTGTTGTACATATGATTTAAGTCAGTTAATGTCATGCCCCTTATTTATTTTGTAAGATAAGTCAAATTCGACATTTCCTACCTCAAATTAGCAGAAATTTCCTGATTTTTTTTTTCGAAAAAAAAAAAATTATAAGTAACTAGTGATTCGGGAATCATTTGACTACATATAAGGAAAAATTAGCCCTCAGAATCACGCTTCGTACTGCAAAATCAAAGCCCAGGTAAATTCCCTGTATTTTAGTTGAGAATTCCCCAGAGAGAATAGCAAGAAGGGTTTAAGTCTTACGACGCTTCAATAAAACTCTCTCACAAGATCGCCTTTGAAGAAGAGCTACGCCGTTTTAATTTCCTCATCTTCAAATACTCATCTCTTCTTACGATCACTTTCATGTTAACTGCTCCATACATACATTAACTTTGTACAATCATTGCCATAAGTCATCTTCAGTTCTCAAACATACTTACACTTATCTAATTACAATATTAGCCTTAGGATGTTGTATCAAGAGAAAATATATTTGAGCAAACTTTTACACACCAGAGTAAGATAATTTAGAGTTTCTCTATTCTAAATGGTAAACTCTAAAACTTTCCATACAATGGATTCCTTTGAAAGGATATATGGTATACGCATAAACTTTTAACTTAACAACTTAAGAAATTGTGAACTTTTTTCTCATCTACCGAACGTAGTCGCTTGGATTAAGAAAAAGATTATCTTCTTTAATATAAGTCTTTATCTCAAAAAAACAAAACAAAAAAAAAACAGCAAATTTTCTTTCATTTTTTAAACTAAAACATAAAATCGGTGTGTTAGACAAGAGTTTGAGATGGGTAAATAGCAATGAAGCAATCCATATAGTATAACTTGAGAAATTTATCTTGTATAAGAAACAGAGCAATTGCATATAAAGAAATAACTCGGAATGGGGTTCGCAGCGGATTTTTTCCCAAATGGCGCAGGGAATTTGAGTAGTGGGAAATGAGTTGGGGCGGAGGGGTTGTGCCGGTGGAGTGTTCTGGCCATCGGAAGTAGCGGGGAAGGGGAGCGATTTTCAGTGAACCACAGAATTTCCCTGCACTAACAACTCTTCACGGCCAGGAAATCAGAATTTCATGTGCTACACAATATATAGCCTATCTATAATGTGATCCGGCGAGCCTTAGTCTCCACTTCCACATCAACTGCATCAGCACTCATGCTTCAACCTAATCGTACTTCAAAATAAGAAGAGATAATCTTCTTCATTTTCATATTATTTCTTAAAGAAGTTATTTTCCTTTTTTTTCTGCAGATAATAAAATGATTTTAAGATGTCAATAGCAAGAAATGATACATTAAATAATAAATCTAAGAGAAAATAAAAATTACAATAGCTATTATCGCAATAAAAATCCATTTATTAAATATTTAAAATATTATAAAATAACGACGTATACATATGCGAGAACTACACCTCTAAACGTTTAGTAGATAAATATTCATTAATATTTAGATGACTGAATACTCGATTCGGGCCAATAGTTAAATATTTTAATGTTTATCCGATAATTTTGTTTCAATTAAGATTATCAAAATGTTTATCACAATTGTTATTCTGTACTTTAAAAACGTTAGGGATCTCAGCTATTCCCGGCTTTATATTCACATTATATTTAAACCCAATTGTCATATTTTGAGATTGCATAAGAGTAATCTCCAGATAAATGCCCTATGAATTTTAATTTCTACTTTATCCTGCATTGATGAACCGAAAAAGAGTTTTATTCTAACAAGATAATACTCGTCCTCACACATCCTGCCAAGCTAAAGAAATGTTTAAAGAACTTCACGGGTTCGAACTTCTGACTCAAGACACCATGTCTTGTCTAGCCTCGCACCATGGGATTAATACTTATTTCGATCCATGACAATTTTTTTTTTTCTAAGGAAACAAATTTTAATATTTAGTGGAACTTGAAATTGTGATCGAAGACTTCTTTGACAGTCATCCCAAAGAATGGTATCAGCGTGGGATCGAGCAATTGGCTAATATATAGCTAATGGAGGTAGATACATTGGACTATACTTTGAGTATTAATTGGTTTTTTCTTATATAAAAGATATAATAACACTATTATATAATAATAAATTAATATAAATAAATACATTTTTTAAGGTAAATTATAATCGGCGAAGTTTCCCTAAATCCTTGACGAAGTTTTAATCAGCTGATTAAATATTATAACCGGAGCCCAGCAACTAGCTAGGCAACAAATAACACAAATTAAGTGTTTCATATGAATTTCCCATCAACTGCCTTGTTTTCAAAAGACTTATAACTTAATGCATATTTTAAAATAATGTATAAAGCAAACAAATATTAAGATATGAAAAAATTTGTCTGTGTCAGGTCTCTTTATGAGTATCTCTTACATATTATTATTATATAGACTCATTAATAACTTAATAGTGTAATAAGAAAAATGTATTAAAACAATAACGTATTAGTAATATAAAATATCATACGCACTTATTAATAAATTAAATAAAAGGAAATCTCTCTAGAACAGTTGAGGCAGCTTGTCCGGAAGTGTTAAGAGCAATAGTTTTTTATTTATTATGTATTCAAAAAAGACATCTACGATTTTAAATAGCAATTTTTAAGTTATGATTAAACAAGAAAATTTACAATCTATATATAATTGTCCATAGTATAATAAAAATTAAACAACACTATAAGTCTAAACGTAATTTTTTCAGTTCTATATTCCATAAAATGTTAATGAAAAATCAAGGGAGACATATAAGAGTGTAAATCAGAGTCAGGAGTTCCACCTGTTTTTCCTTCTCGGAGCTTATCCCTTTCACTCATTGTCCTCTCAGCCGTTTAGTAACGTTAAATAAGTCATTTACTCAAATCTATGATTATAATCAATTAAACTTGGGAAATCTGCGTAGTTTACGCTGAACAGCTGAGAGACAAAGTTTTTGTATTTAATTTTTTTCAATACATCAAAGAGTTCATGATCTATCTGAAAAAAAATAACTAATTACCCATACGCAATCAACCTATATCCTCATAAAAGGGTATCCTCGTATTCAAAGTGGAAAATATTTAGAGTGCTAACTTAACAGAAGTAGAACAGGAGCCGATATCGAGAAGTGAGGGATAGGAGAAGGAATATAGAGACAAAGGAGGACAGTGGACCAGTGATAACATATCTCGCCACTATGACTGAATACTCGATTCGGACCAATAGATGCTATGAATAGTATCAATTGTTCTATATGCTACTTGATAAAGCTAATTATCAGAATCCAAGTAGAGGACTGCATTTAAATCTCAGCAACCAACTTTCACAAAAATCGCTGATCCTCGATAAAGTAGTCAGTATTATAACTAGATATTTCAACAATATACATATTTTCAGTGATAACTCAACATGAGCGTTCATTAGTGCATCAAAGGTGTTTTGAATCTTCTAGGGTCCGCCACATAAAAGAGTGTCCGCCAAAAGCTGAGGAGAATAAAATGTTTTTTGACGGTTCAAATGTACATAGCTCAAGTATTCATAATATTTAAGAGTATTTAATAATATTTTTATAGACCACAAGAATCCCTTCGAAGTAGCTTACTACCTTTTCTTTGCTTTTCCCCACATTTTACTCCCATGTATAGTCTTTAACAACTAACTATTTATCAACAGCTGATAAGTAAATCAGGGCATGTTTATAGTGGCCTTACCCGTAATCCAGCAAATCAATACTTCCTTTGTCTTCCTATTAATATTTATTTTTTACACCAAGCTTTTTTACTTCCCACAGTTATCAGGTGCTTAGTAAGGTACGACCCCATTAACTCGGTGCTATTCTAACAGCAGCTGATAAAACAGCAAAGCCGAATATAATGAGTGAAAAATAATTTGTGGGAAGAAAAGATAGTAGTTCGTAGTATTTTTTGGTGCAATAAAACTGAAAAAAATTTGATTTTTTAAAATAATAAATACTTAAAATATGTGCAGAGAAATATAAAACTGAGAATAGAGTTAATAGAGAATTTGTCGGGATTCGGTCAAGGTTGATAAAAAAAAAATACTACTTTCAAAAAAAGTGTATTTTTTTTTAAATTGTATTTTTACATGAACCTTGACCAAACCCTAACATATTCTCATCTAATAATCTCTACGGGCAAAAACTCTCCATTTCAACTAGGAGTAGAGGTTTACTTAAACCAAAAATGTTACTTTATAAACTTAAGAAATGTAATACGATTATTTCAGAGTCAATATCAAATAAAAATTAGTAAGAAAAAATTTTTTTTCTGTAAACGTAATTTATGTATGAGTGTTAAGGCATCTGATTATGATGATATATAATCAGGAGTAGGGAATTACATTCAACTAAATGAACTAAATTCTGATTTAGACTGACATCCGAGAATTATTTACTTATCTTTGCTTCTTCAATCTACAGCAAATTTTAGGGAACATATTTTAATAAAATAAAATACGGGAAACCGTCAATAAATATGAGGGATCTGAGGGAAAAGATCACGGGAGGCTGCAGAATCAACAGGTACAATGGGGTATAGATATTCAGTCATATCGACAATACGCGGCCACCAACTCCTTTTTATATCATAGTGGAACGTGTATGTAAAACAACAAAACATTCAAGGAGGCAAAAAGAAAACTTGAAGGGGGTGAAAACGAACGGAAACTTATGCCTGTAGTCAGACGTCAAGCACATATTAAAAATAATTCCCTAACTAGTAAAACGACAACACTCGGAAGGTTACGTCTTGGGATCCCACTCGAGACGAATCCCATTAAAATTCCAAGTTCAGAGTTCAGAGCAGTTATCATATGAGTGAACCAGTTATATTCTATGGGTAAAGAGTAGTCCATAGAGAGATGGAACAAGATGCCAGTGCGAAAAACGGCAACCAGTGCCCGGTCAATAGAACTAAACCCGGATATAAACTGATGTCTAGCTATGGCTGATCAACAGATTTTAATATAAGAATGGTCATAGGCGCATGACATTTACCCCAAACTGAACAGCAATCCGTAACAATAATACTCAATGTCACATGCGCCAATTATTTGCGATTTTACTTTGCTCTTTTATAACGATGCAGTTTGGCTGATTATGCGTATACGGAATACACAGATTATACAGAAACAGTATGGCAGAATAAAAAACACATAATCCAAAGAAAATATTAAGAAGACTCTACCAATCTAAGTTAAGAGCATACCAGTAGTTATCTATACCATTTCTGACTGGATGATCTTGTTGTACTTTACTCAATCGTACTGAAGAAGGTTATGTAAATTGAAAAAATGATCTCATAGATAGGATTCGTGGAATAGCCTCAATACATATACATGTATGTATGTTACACAAGTAACATGACGATTCATCATACAAACAAATACATACTCCTCTGTGCAAGAAAAGAAAATTTTTTTCAGTGTTTTAGAACGTTATGCTAATATCTGAAGTGCCATCAAAATTTATATGATGTATTTGGTCTGTATATTAGAAGCTTTAAAAAGTTCATCTCTCAGAAGCAGAATACACAAACTTAACTAAGCGAACTCCTAGGCATCGAACTTGATTATTTGTATTTGAACATGTCATTTCAAGTAATCTCCTTTTTACATAAATCACAAAATACAACTCTTACCAATAAACAAATTTATGTTGATTTCCATTAAGCTAAACTAAGTATTACTCCTTCCAGATAGCAAAAACGTTTTCTATTCGCACTTGACATTACGGGTAATCCCCTATTTCCATTGGTCCGATTGTACAACAACTTTCCTAATGTTTCTTTTTTTTTTTTTTTAAGACAACACACACACATATATTTATATTCAATTTTACTATTATTTATGGTGTCAAATAGAAAGGATCAAATAAAAAAAACCAAAAGAAAAATGTCAAAAATTTATGAAGAGAACAACCTTTATAGCTACAGTATTTTAGATATAGCTAAAATAATAAACAGCAGTATACGAAAATGTATGATTAATCCTTAAGCTTTAAAGATTTGTCTCCAAATTTTCGTTTATAAACAATATTTTAAAAAACTATAGTTGTACAAAAATATAAAACAAATGTTGTTCTACTTTATTCTTAAAAACTCTCATCTACAATTCGTTGCATAGGGGTAATATTTTCAGAATGACTTGAAAAACAGAATAAAAGAGGGAGGGTTATGGTAAGAAGTTGGTGGGATGGGGAAGAAACGCTTTAGAGCAATGCTCACCCTATATCAACATTTGGCATCACTCTAAAAGATATATTAATATTCACTATTGTTACAATATACTATTATGTAGGACTGCAGTATTCCTCCAAAGAATCGAATAGAAGTGAACTTCTGTTCACTGTTCGCAATTGTAAGAAAACTACAAATTTGAAAAATGTTTAGCGCAAGTTAACGGCTCAGGTGCATTTAAACTTGTGAAACACACAGTTCACAAGAGATTTTAAAATTTCGTTTTGTGTTTCCATTAATGCCAAAGTGAAAGACTAAAATTGACTCCTTAAATAAATAAAAAAAAGTTATAAACCGTTTTCTTGGTTTCACATGTCCAACGATAATTTTAAACAAAGATTGTGTTAAGCTTAAAATAGACGTCAGCAGTACACATCATAATTATATCTGAGCCAAATTAAATTGGTTTCTGAATTAAAAAATTTTGCCAGTAAAAAAATTGAATTAAGTACTAAATAAATACTGTAGAAATTATATTTTTGTTTAGAATAATAAGTATTCTTATACATTTTAAAATTAATTTTTATACTTGTAAAATTTGTAAAGTAATCTCTTCAGCAGATCTTTCACAAAATGTTAAAAAATTTTAACAGAATGTCTGCTGAAGAAGCTGCCCATGAAGCGAAAGGTCGTAAAGACCTAGAGAAGTTAAGTGAACTAAGGATGGACACTGAAAAATACTCGCAAATTTAGGATTTTTATGGAAAAAATCAAGATCAATATAATTTTCTAGTTATCCTATAATTCACTTTTATGTATCAGTGGGAAGATTTATATGAGGAAGTCTTGTCACCTGTAGATAACCAGATAGTAAAGCTGAAGCCTTTCGTTTTACCAAGTACTGTTCGAAAAACTTGTTGAGCTTTTGTCAATGGTCAATAAACGCACATCGAACGCTATTTGGATAACATAGTAACTATGGGTACAAAAAATAGTAATAGGCCTATCAAAAACCCTTTAATCAATAGCAATCATTATAGTGAAATAACAAACTCAATCATAACAAGAGAGATAAATTAATACCGAATGAAAAAAATTACCAACTTTTACTCATTGTAGAT
The DNA here is from genome assembly GCA_000696205.2 of Oncopeltus fasciatus. Taxonomy (NCBI): domain Eukaryota; kingdom Metazoa; phylum Arthropoda; class Insecta; order Hemiptera; family Lygaeidae; genus Oncopeltus; species Oncopeltus fasciatus. The sequence continues at coordinate 297,250 of KZ806866.1, forward strand.
TGTAATGAATATAATTTTGGACAAAAGAAAGGCGATGATCAACTGCCAAGGAGTATTCGAGTTGTTCCCAATTACAAAAGGTTATCATGTTAACCCTGGATAATGACGTATGATAAGCAATTATCACTTAAAAGCATATTATTACCGTAAATCGGACTAGGAACATCCTGAGCTTCTTCTTCTTCAGCATGATAAATAATCAGCTAAACGAGGAGTCCTAGTTACTGATCCTTATGGGAGTTTTGTGTTGTACGTAATGTTCAGGGTGAGCCCGCGTCTACATCTATAGCTATATCTATAGCCAGGAACTGCACTCTGAAATTCAAACGAGTGTTGATGGGCTACTCTCTTATGTATATATCCAACAGTAGAGGAGACTGAAGACGTCCATTAATACGTAACAAAACATACTTCTCACAAATACTTCATTGCATTTAGTCTACATTCGAGAGATATATTTAATTAATCACACACAAAATACTTCTGCTTACACATAAGTGGTATTAATGATAACTTAAATATTAAATTTTTGTTGGGAAAAGTTAAAATCATTGTCATAAATCATTCACTTATTACATATCAAATATGCCATACATAAAAAACAATTAATTTTGCAATAATTAGTGTCTGTAGCAGAGAGAGAGAGAGAGAGAGAAATATCGTACACAAAAAAGTCTAAAGGAGTTTAATTATTTATTTGAAGATTGATGACCTTGCCTATATAAAAACAATAGCACTCATTTGTCTGACTTCTTTTAAATAAAATTATTACTGCAGTTGTTAAATGCGAAGAAAAAGGGTAAGTCCTTTATTAAGATGAATGAAAACAATAGGAGTGTAGTATTAGATGATTTTAGATGGGGTTCGGTCAAGGTAGATCCAAAAAAAAAATGCAAATTTAAAAAAATCTATTTTTTTAAAAGATTATCTGCCAACGTTTCGGCTTACATTGTAAGCCGAAACGTTGTCAGATAATCTTTTTAAAAAATAAATTTTTTTTAAATTTGTATTATTTTTTTTTATCTATCATGACCTAACCCCAACTAAAATCATCTAATAACAATATCTACGGTAAAAAAAAAAAAACTATCCTTTTGAATAGGAGTGTAGGAATACCTGCAATGTTATATGCAAAATTTTTTCGAAGCTGCGAGTGTAGTCTTTAATTTAGAGTAATGAAACTCAATACAGACTTGTTTATTATTAAAATATATATTTTAGTAGCTTCTCAACGCAATTAAACAAATAGGACTGAAAGTTTACCTGAACCGTAAAATTTTAACTTGACGGTCCGTCAAGTTAAAATTTTACGGTTCAGGTAAACTTTCAGTCCCATTTGTTTGAAAAGCAATATCGTTCCTGGCTCAGACGCCGCAAATAGTGGATTTTCTTAATGAAATGCGGCATATTGCTTTTCACTGTAAATTCAAGGACTAAATCACTTTCAGAGCGAAATCGGACAAATAAGAGTGGGGATTACCTAAATTTAAAAATATTAGTATTAGTAAATTTCGAACAAAAATGCGTTTGACTCGTTTCCATGACAGATATATAAATACACAGAAGTATATACACATACTGGTCCGTAAAATCACATTAACCCCTTAAGTTTCCGTATCCAATAACTAATAAAATAGCAGCACTATTGGATAACACAGTCATAACAATAAATACCTAAACTATGTAGTGGAACTCCTATCCCTTTCAATCACTATGAGGCAAGAGAAATGTCCGTCCCGATGGAGCTGTGTAAATTCAGCAAATTTCTCTTGGTTCATTTAATATGTAGACATAAATAAGAGTAAATGACTTATTTAATATTAAGAGCTATAAAATTCGGGATGTAGAGGATAAAAGAAAAAATAGTTACATAGCTGTCATAATAAACGTTATTAAAAAAATATTAAAAAGATTAAAAAAATATACACCTGTTCCCAATGTTCAATAAACTTTTCGTAATATTATAAAGAAGATATTAAGTTTATAAGTGTACTTCTTAACACTCTCTGTCCCTCATGCTGATTCAGTCACAAGTGAATTCATCAAATATTTTGCAGTAAAAAGTCGAAATTCCTTATTTGATTGCTCTATTTAAATAAAAATAAAAGAGCCTAAGCAATCCTGGAAGTTACATTCTTAAATACTTTTTTAGTACTCGTTTTTAGGAAACACTTTATATAATATAAAAATTACTTGATTTAATTAAATAAATTAGTTTAATTAT
>KZ806866.1:359229-398573 GCA_000696205.2 Oncopeltus fasciatus
AAAAAATACAATTTTAAAAAAAATGTGTATTTTTAAAATTATCTTCCAATGTTTCGGCTTACATTATAAGCCATCTTCAGGGCTGTTGCAATACAATGTCATAAACATACAAATAAAATAAGAATTTTTTATAATTTACATTATTATAATATAGATTAGCTATTACTAAATGTAATGTGGTATCAAAAGTATAAATGTAGTAAACTATGTAGAAAAATGCTTAACATTCTGAAAACCCCCTTCTTCAAAATAAACCTGTCAAACATTTTTCCTGGTTCCAAAAGTTACTTATGTGCAATAATACCCTTCCTTTTTTCCTTTGTCCTTTTTATTGCCCCTCTTGAAGCAGGCCGCTCTCCCATTGTATTTCAACAGTTCTGAAGATGGCTTACAATGTAAGCCGAAACGTTGGCAGATAATTTTTTTAATTTGTATATCTTTGGATCTACTTTGACCGAACCCCAACAAAAAAAAATCTAATAATATAAATTAAGTTATATGATATTATTTAGATTTTGACAACAAAGATCATCATTATAAAATATCAGTAAGATAACAAATGGTCTAAGCATAATTATAAATACATCAAATAATATTTCTAATAATAGTGGTTATTGGAAAACGTTAATATCAACAATTTTTTTCTATAACAGAATTGGGTTTAGGCCTTGAACATGAGTTATTCAAATTTTCTTCAGCCCCGAAATAAAACAATGATCGAATGAAACAAGTATATTATGTAATAAAACTTTAATAGTAGAAACTAAAATCATATCAATAAATTTATTCAATTACAATATGAAATTAAAATGTTCATTAAGAAATTCTATGTGAGATAATAGTTTGAGAAGCAACAAAAGGATATTTCTAAAAACTAATATCAATTACTCACCAGATAATATTTGAAATCCAAAATTCTCCAAAACACAGTAACTGCAGCTTTTGAAATTCAGGTTATTCCCTTCTTCAATTTCAAGTGACATATTATTATGATACTCTGTAGTTTTTACTGTTTCTTTTCTTTCTTTCGGAAAACAAATCTTTAAAAAAATATGCTATGAAAATATTTTTATTATTTTAAATTTATTTTGTTATTATATTATTATTTTAATTTAGTTTTTCTTATTATAGGTACTTAATATTTATTAAGTATAATCAAGAAACTTTTGATTGTTTATGGGAAGTGAGTAGGTTATAATTTCTCAGTAGCGTGGATCCACATGTAAACAACGTGATTAAGTGACTGTGTTTATAGTAAGTTATATGGTTTGACCATTTGTTTTGTTTATTACTTTTCATTGTTATTAGTCTTTTGTGAAATACGGGCAATCATAATGGATGATGTTCTTCTAATGACTGAACAAACAGTTAAACCAGCTATGCCTACATTTGAAGAAGCTTGGGATATTCCAAACTATCAGAAAAGATTAAAGATAAACATTGTTTCATACAATAATTGTGAAATGGAATTTGACTTGATTGGAATCTATCCTGCATTAGCTAATGCTTTCAGAAGATTACTTCTTTCTGAAGTTCCTTCAATAGCTATTGAGAAGGTAACAATTGTTCAAAATAAAACTATTATTCCTGATGAAATTTTAGCTCATCGCTTAGGCTTAATACCTCTGAAGGTTAATCCTCGAATGTTTCAATTTAGAATGCCTGGTGATACAACTGGAACAGACAGAGATACTCTTACCTATGAGTTGAAAGTCAAGTGTGTAAAAAATCCTCACAGAAGAGCTGGTCATTATAAGCTGGAAGATATGTATCTTAATTACCTAATACTTTCTAAGGATATAAAATGGGTCCCATTCGGGGATCAGAAATCCCTCTATAAGGAAGAAGACATGGAAGCATTACTTGATGACATTGTGATAGCTAAAATGAGGCCTGGGCAGGAGCTTCATGTCAAAATGACAGCTGTTAAAGGTATTGGTAAAGACCATGCAAAATTTTCTCCTGTTGGTACAGCTTCATATCGGTTACATCCTTACATTAAACTTCTTGATGACATTGTGGATGACCAAGCAGATAAACTTATGAAGTGTTTCACTCCAGGTGTAATTAAGACCCTCTCTGAAAAAGGACACAAGAAAGCAGTTGTGATAAACCCTAGGATTGATATGTGTAGTAGAAATGTTTTAAATGTGAAGGATCTAAAAGACAAAGTTGTTCTTGGTAGAATAAAGGACCATTATATTTTTACTATTGAATCTGTTATAAATTGTCCTCCTGATGATCTTTTTAGGGAAGCCATAAAAAGCCTGAAGAAGAAATGTTCTGATGCGATTATTGAAGTAAAAAAAGTTTGTGACAAATCTTATAATGATTAGAAATGTTTCAGTTGAGTTGAACAGGTATACTAAATCTGTGATGTGATATTTAGTTGTAAGGAAATGTTTCTCTTGTACAGTTTTGAATTAGTATATTTTATGTATAAGTAAAATCATTCTGTTTTAAATTCTTCATTTTCTTAACCGTATTCCTTACAATTTTTTAATCTAGAATTTCAATTTTATTTGGTTTATCATTAAATAGTGATTTAATTTCTATTTGTTAAATTTATAGAGATGACAATTACCATAACATACTCTTGCAAAATATCTTGAATATTTTTCTTTGTTCTTTTTAACATCTTTTCATGTGACCACTAGGTATGAAAAAAAATGTGATGACTAAGTATAATGTAGTTGATTCTATGTGATATAATATCATCACAAAATGGATAATAGTTTATTCATTCTCATATCTCCTAATTTTATCTGTTTATAAGTGGGATACTACTATATTTCTGGACTTAGTCACTCTGCTTTACATATTACATTGAAATGCTTACTTTTACAATGAAGACCAATTCAAGCAAATGCATTTTTGGACAGTATTCTTCAAAGGAGAAGAAAAACAAAAAAATGTAGATAGATATACTTGGGTATTTTGGAGAAAGTTGTTGCAACGTTATTAATATGTTAATTAGAAATATTTAATAATAATTAATAACAAAATGATTCTTTATATTCATCAGGAATAATGAGAGGGAAAAGTGAAATTCTCTAAAGAATATCGGGGGGAAAAAAGCTTCTAAGCCCTCGGAGATAATTAAAAATCTTCCATATTATGTTTCTTTTCTAGATATATTATAGAAGGTAAAAACAAATTGTATTTTTCACCTTTTATAATCTATAAAAGTAATACTATTAATTATAAAGACACAATCATTTAATTATTCAGGACTTTCCCTTCTGCGGGCCCCAAATTTTTTGAACATTAAGTAGTATTAAAATAATCAATCAGCAAAAATATGCTCAAAACAAGCAGTTAATATAAAAATATTAATAAGGAATTTATTTGATGCACAAATTTTCTTGAAGTATATTTTAATGATTAATCTGAACAAAAACGTTAAAATATTTTATTTGAATCAAAAACATTTTGCCATTAAGAGGGCAACCAAAACACCATACTTGATTAAATGAACTTTTTCTGGTAACCTAAAACTCAAAAATGGATAAAAAGAATTTCTCCAATTAGCCTAAAGCCATAACCTAATTAAAAGAAGCAAAGAAAATGTTTTGGATTCGGCCAGTAAGTTTTAAATAAAAATATAATTCGTGAACCGAAATGTTGTTTGATTAAATCTCGATCATTTTTTCCACTTTAATATCTGTGGTCTACAACCATCCTATATGTGATTGATTAAAAGATTAATTTCATGCTAATGTAATTTTATTTAAAGTAAAAGTGATAAAATAAAAACTATATATTCATATAGAAAGTGAAATTAAACTCATAGTATGTGCCACTCTAATCAACTATTCTGCACCAAGAGGAAGTACAGCGAATATTGAGATGAAAGTGCTTAATAGCTTTTGTGTATATTTACAGGAGAAGAGAAAATGTGAAGAAGAAAAAAAATATTTTTCCTCAATAAGAAGTGGGGAAGCTTCCATTCGCCATGACTCGTTTTAATGCAAGGAGAAAAGAAAGAGTTTGATAGTGCAAAAAGTATTAAATAAGCTTAAAAGTAAGAAAAGAATAATTTTGTACAAAAAAGTCTGAAGAAATGTGCTGCCTTTATGACTTTACTCTAAAATTGCTGATGTTTCAAGATGATCAGAACTCAAGGAAGAAAATTATTTTTCTATAGCAGAAAAACCACAATTAATGAAAAGTAGATATGACATGAAGAGGGATTGGTCAATGTCTCGGTCTTAGAATTTGATGAAATAAATACTATTCAAATTGAGAGTTTTTTAACCATAGATATTATTATTAGATGTTTTTTTGTTGGGGTTCGGTCAAGGTAGATAAAAAAAAATACAAATTTTCCTATATAGTTCATTACATTCATATTTTTGATATCACATTACATTTAGTTATGGCAATTCTATATAATAATATTGTAAATCAATTCATTTTTTTTATTCTTATGACATCGTATTTCAATAGCCCTGAAGATGGCTTACAATGTAAGCCGAAACGTTGGCAGATAATTTAAAAAATACACTATTTTAATATTTGTATTTTTTTTGGATCTAAATGACTGAAACCCAACAAAAAAAATCTAATAATGTTTTTTGATTTACTACTTTGTAAGTCAAAAAAGTTTCAATTGTTGCTGTTATGGTCTAAATTTTAGGCATTCAGGGCAATGGGGGCGATCGAGGGAGAGTCTCCTGCTCTGGAATAACTAAATGCCTGAGTAGATTTGAAATATTTTTTCTCACTCATAATGTTGAATACCTTTCAAATAAAGTTGATTTATAAAATGTATATGCTCTAAGTAGAGCTAAAAATATGTATAAGTGAGTATTGAATGAATGAGGAAGAATTTGAAATGTTTTCAGTTGAAGGTTATAAAGTTGAATAGTTTTTTTTAAGACAACATGGAGGGAGCATATATTTTTTTAAGAAATAATATGTACATTGGTTACAGTTAGCTATTGTCAAAAGGTAAGAAATAAATATAGTAAAATATGAGCCAAAATGTTTTAACTGTTGAACTACATAGTATTAGGATATTTTTTATTAAAAAATTACATGGGTTGTTGTCAGAAATAACAAAAAAAAAAACTAAAGTATTATTAAGTGGTGATCTTAATGTGAATGTTCTGTACAAAAATGCAAGGAAGGATTTCATGGCTTTTTGAAAGGCACAATTTCATAAATTTAATTGCTGAACCTACCCGTATGATGATAGGAAAAGGCACTTGACTGGTTATTTTAACCATCTAGCCATTGAAGCAACAAAATCGTTCAGGAATAAGAAAAACAAATATGTAATTGGAGATATGAAAAAAAAAAAAGAGATTAAAAATTTTGAAAAGAACATAATAAAAAAAAATAGGAGGGAGTTAAAAGATAATACATTTTAATTTACTTAAAAATCTTTGAGAAAAAACTGCTTTACTACATCAACAAATGTGCAAAAAAAAATTTAAATCAATTAATTAAGTCTTATGCAAATCATGGATTACTCTAAGAATTTCCCCTTGACATGAAAAATTAATATTGATGATGAGATTTTTATTTTCTATTTTAATAAGTTCAAAGCTACAAGTACACAGTCCATCACACAGGATGTAACCTAAAAAGATTTTCCCTTATTTCATAAAAATTGGATATAAGTAATAGTAAATAACAAAATTGAATTTACAAGTGGGAAGAATGAAAAGTTATTACCACTAATCTTTGCTCTAGATTGCCAAGGAAGGAAGGCGGAGAAGTACTCACCCATAGTAGTTACATTCGCAAATTTCTTCCTTAAAAAACGTTTTTCTTGAACATTTTATGAAACTTAACCTTTAAAAATTACATTTTGTGTCAATTATCTAAAATAAACTTTCTCATAGCTCAACAAAAGCAAAGATATTACAATTATAAAATATTAGTCTCCCTCTTCCGATTTTAACCAGAAACAAATTATTTTAAGGGCTTGCAATAAAATGGCATTTTTCAATTTTAGTTTCTATATTTGAAAAATAAGAAGGCTCAGTTAACACTTCAAGTTGCATTCTTAAATACCTTTCTTAATACTTATATTTTTCTTAAAATATAAATGTTGTAAAATAATATTTTACCCCTACTTTGTTACATGATTTGTTTTGTATTGCTAATAATAACAAATGTATTAAGATTTTAAATGTTGGTCCCCCTCTAACCACCCTCTTCTTTGACCAAGTTTTTAACCACTCCATCCAACTATCTCCAAAAAGAACTTACCAACCTTAAATATCAAATTTTGTTCCGTTATTTAAAAAATTGCAGATGCTAAGGCTCGTACATCAAATAATTTTGTAAATAAATAAATAACTTTGAACAGACATTTTTTAACATTTTCAATGTAGGATCTGTGGAGATAAGTTTAAATTTTTCAAAATTCATATCGTGAAGCTAAGTCAAAAAAATATACTATACTAGCTCTAATTATTTGACTTTGCTTGACAAATCAATAGTTGAGCATTAAAAGATTTTAGTTTTATTTATTTTTTCCAAAAACTAAACAAATAACTTAATATGGTATGATTTTATGGTAAATCCCAGCAAATTGTTTTTTTAAGAACAATTCTAGAATTTAAATACTTTTTGCACAGGTAAAAATAAATAATTTTTCGCATTTAGATATTAGTTAGAAAATATAAAATTTGTAGACGTAAAAAATCTAAGGAGTAATTTTGGATCAAAATTTAAATTAGGAACCATAGATAAATGAGATTTAATAAAAATTAATAAACCCCTACTTGTGTATTAAAGAAACATTTTTTAAAATAGCAATTCTTAAGCCTCAGTTACATAGCTTACCCCTGTAGAGTGAAGTTAAAGAATCTTCAGAGAATTTTAAAACACAAAGGCAGGTTAATAGGGTCATGAATTTAATTTATATTATAAATGTGTCTTTAAAAAAAATTACTCTTTTGTAGAATTCAAGATATCAAAGGACTATAAATGTTTTAATCCTATTAAATATTTATTACTTACCCCTTTCTACTTCTTTAAGAAGAGGAAATACACCTGCCCCTGCTTTTACCAGGACTCCTGGATCTTAAGGACCGCAGTATGCCAACTAAAACCCCTCCCCGAGGTCGGCTTAGTGTAGCCAATACCTTTCAGTGAATTGACAAGATTCAGCTGTAATGCAAAATGTGTTTACTTGCTAAATCTGAATACCCGTAAGCAATGGCTAGAATGTGGTCAAGCTGCTTTTCAGGTTGCAGCAAGGTAGCAATTTGTAAAAGAAAAATAATCCATGCTTTGCATTTTTTAGAATTTTGAAGGAGTTGTTCATCACAAATTTGTTCCTGATGAATTTCTATGATTTGTGAGCTCTACTGAAAAATTCACTAAACTGAGTGGAAACTGAGCCAACTAAACTCTAGTTCCCTCATCCTCCTCTACTATTCCTCTAGTAGAATTCCTCATTACTGAAATCTCTTATGGTTCAAGTCCTTTTCTCTATGTAGTGGTATACCAAACTGTATATGTGCTTAGTATATACTTACTAATTTTCTCTATGATGTATCGCTTATTCCATTCTCTCATATAAATCTTTCTGGCAATTTTAATTCTAATTATTACTCTATGAATTGATTATAACTTGATTTCCGTTTCTCCTCATAAGATTAAGACCTTTTCAACATCTTTAACCTTTTTATTGATTTCTTAGGTCCCCATCATGATGACTCATCATCCCCCTAGTATTGAAACTTGGCTTCACTTTTAAATTTGACTCAAAAGATAATATTCTTTCCTTTTCTCAGCATACTGTCTCAAAATGACTTTGTATTCTATAACACTCCTTATATTCGTCCAAGATCACGAATTTAACCACCTTACCTTTGAAAATCTTGATTCTGACCTCGATTCCCTTGACTTCAATCAATCAACCTCAAGCCACCCAATCCCTCTTATCCGTACCTCACTCCTACATCCGTTTTTTGTTCCCATTCACAACTCCCAAATTATAAAAACAGATTAATCCCCATGTAGACACTGTTGAGGAGTCTCTCTCCCCACTATTCTATTTGATATGTTACTCTCAGAATATTATGAATTTTTTTTTTCTCACTCCAAATGTTCAGTAACTAGTTTTTATGCATTTTATATAGTCAATTACATACAGTTTTATATTTTCATTTATTAATTCATCAATTATACTATGACATATAGAAATGTTTTTATATTATTTTTGCATGTTTGTTTTGTTTTTGTTTTTTTCATTTCAAGCTGAAACTTGACTAAAATTAAATTTTTTTTGTCAAAAATTAGTTTTTAATTCTTTAACTACCAAGACTGAATTCCTGACAATCCTCTCTTCATAAAACTTGATGGACAACTAATTTACCTCCTTGGCATTAGTGACTGCCATGGTTTGCATGCCAAGAGGAAAGGAGAAAAAAAAATTTAGAAAATTATATTAATATGTTCTCAAACTTTTTATAACTCAAATAATGAAGATGTGATTGTAAATTTTGGTCTTCCACTAAACACTCCTCTCCCTCTTACGATTTCAACAAAAATGTTTTTTTCCAAAGCTTTGCTGTAAAAAGCAAATATATGAAATTACAGACAAATATTTTCCTTGATATGCATTTTTTGAAAAAATTTCATAAAATAAAATGCTTCTAACACACACTTCTTAGAGATAATAGTCGACTAATTGACATTTCTAATACGGAATTTTTAGTATCAGATCCTTCATGTTGTGTTTAGTTCAGAATTTACTAATGTTACAGTTATAAATGTAGGATACTAAGTATTATTTTTTTTACCTTCAACCCTACCCCTAAGGGCCTTGGAAAGAGGTGTTATCTGTAGGTAACCACCCTATTTTAAACATCCATGATAGAAAGTAAGCCTTTTTTTTTTTTCAATAAGAGCTTGTGCTGGGCGGGACATGAACCCGCAGCTCCCAAATAACTTGTTGGAACTAAATTGATCTCCTCAGCTAAGCCAGTACCCATAAACTAAACTTATATGCTCATACCTAGGCAAATAATTATTTTATACTGCTGAGTGTTTCTACAGCTTTGAGATGTAAAAGAGATAGGCTAATCTTGATTACCAAAATTAAAGGAAAGCACAGCACCAATGCGTATTTGAACTGTCTGTGTTTAATACAAACTCTTTATATTTACCAATACTTCTTCCGGGTTCAACCGTGTCTTGGAGTTTTTAGGTAACAAGCTTTCGTACATTGTGTTATGGCCTCTTCAGGGCTGAATGGCTCAATTTCCATTCAACCTTGAAGAGGCCATTACATGATGTGCGAGAGCTTGGTACCTAAAAGCTCCAAGACACGGTTGAACCCGGAAGAAGTATTGGTAAATATGTCTGAGGACCGTGGAAGCCTAAGTGAACACAAACTCTTTATTCAAATCCAGTAAATGGTTTTTTGTATAGGTGTTTTAGGAGTTCAAATGATTTTGTATAGTTGTTATTAAGGATACATAGTTATTATAAAGGATAAGAGAACAAATTATTCATTCTTCCTTGGAAATGATTCTTTAAAGTGGACTGAAGGCTTTTTTTTTTTAGTGATTCTGGTACTAATTCTAGTTGGTGATAAACTGAAATTAAATTAAGGCTACTAAAATATGCCACTCGGCACATTTTACCAAAGTAATTTTCATGTTCAGGAAGGCAATGAAAATTGTAAGACGTAAATCTTCCATAAATGATATTGGTTGAAAAATATTATCATTTTGGTTATTACTATGAACAATAAAGATATTAGTATTCTATTAGTAGGCAAATATTCAGTAAAAAAAAAGGATTACCTCCAGTTCTGTTAAATGATGGTGTTTCAACCAATGGGATCTTAATCAGTCATTCATCCTTAATTTTCTATTGCATAGAAAATACATAGAAATGCATAGAAAATACTGATTTATTAATAATCAGGATAATAAAAACAAATTAAATAAAAGGAACAAAACAATTTATTCAACTGATTCAAACATTGATTTTAAGGGTGCTTACGAATTTTTCTTAGAAAAAACATGTAGCTGATAACATGGAAAGAAACATACATCAATCCTAACAATATGATATTTCTGTATAAGTTATCTTCAGAAAAACTATAATATTCATAAATCTCTACATCAGTCTTCATACAAGGAAGGTAATTTGTTTTCGAACAAGCTGAAAAAAAAGAAATAAATTTTAAAATAAAAATTTGAAGAGTAATCTATTAAGTTTAAATTAGAAGATCCATTTATTATTTTCATATTATGATTCTTAGGACCAGTATATGGAGCATACATTACCTCTGTGGAAAGAGCATTTCTTCAACTATTTATAAGTCCTCCTGTGAAAGCTAACAATTAGGAATCCATAGGGATTCAGCATTTGCTGGCCACTCTTGATCGCTAGATATTGGTAGTTTGATTAGGTAATTGCTATAAAGCACTGAACTGGTTTCAGTTAATATTCTGCCTAAACCTACCAGAACTTGACCACACATGGGAAAATATTCACCAGGACTGGGTTGAATATCAGAACCTAATGGCTATGGTTGACAATGTAACAAGTACTGAGAAGTAATGATATAATTTTGTGTGAAAAACAGCACAGATCCTTCAGGTACTTTGCAGTCTGTTACATTGTATGAGAACATAATTTGAGGCTTTCTTCTTCCCTCAAACCAGGTGAATGCAAGTCCAGTTGCTAGGAAGGTTCAGTTGCCATGGATAATATCACCTCCAAACGTTTAAGTTCTGCCAACATTTTACTTTCAAAAGACATAACAGTAATGCCTGCAAATCTCCAAAAGATTGCCATGATATATGTCTTTGATATGGCTGATTTACAGAAGTGGAATGGTTATGGTAATACATTATATAGCCGTTAAAACCTGATGAGGTTTTGGTCACAAGTCAAAACAAGTCACACACTTAGAAGTGATTGCGAGATTATTTGAGTCCATTATTACTCATTAAAAGATCAAGGTTAATAATGATCATAAATTTGGATGTGGTTTCTCAAAAGCCAGTAATAATTTTATCATATATATCTGCTCTCATCAATAATTCAATGACTTGTAAAAAAAAATCTGGATCAATGAAGTAAATAGAATTAAAATGATCAAATACTCGTTTTTCAAGGTGTGGGATACCGAGGAAGATATAAGATATTTCCAAACAGATTCAGTCATTTTGATTTTATTTTCTTATAACAGTATATGTAGTGAAATCTTCAGTCACCGCCACGTTTCTACCTCTGAAGCCAATTATATGAAACAGGATCCTACATAATTTCAGAATGTCTGTGCAAGCTTTTTGGTGATGTAAGATTGATGGCTTCCACAATAGTGGTTCACTTCAGCTCTCCTTATTCACTGTTAGGCACTTTTGGTCACATAAAATTAAAATGTAAACAATGGTTGATGAAGTAAAGTAAACTATTTATAAATTAAGTATATTTGAGTTTTAGATTTCTCAGGCATGAATTACTATCTGTCCATTGGGACAGGACTGCAAGTTATTGCTTATCACTCCGTTAATCTACTTTAATTAAAAGGTGTGAAACTTGGATTCAGTAAGGTTTTAGTATAAATGAAATATACCTTCAGAAATCTCTCAAACAGAGCCTTTCTGTAGTAACTCTTCATTACAAAACCAATATGCTTATCCGTTCGTGCAACTGACATCTGCTTTAACCTATTGAATCTGCTCTACTTTTATGCTGGAATAGAAAGGCCTTGTAGCATGTGAGTACACTGCCATTGGCTTTATTTAGTAAATGTGAGAAGCCAGTATTCTATCTTTCAAGAGAAATAGGAGAAACTAGGGGCTTGGTCAGTGCCTTTCAGAGGAATCTCATGAAACACAGAAGTTTGAATTGTATATTATGTTTGATAAGTTATTAAGAGGTGTTATTTATGCTCTCTTGTATGACGTTATTTTCATTTGTAAACATTATGTATGATGTAGTATATATTCATGTTGGTTTTTCAATTTTGATAAAATCATGATGTAATAAATTTGGTATTATAGGAATTGTAGAGGTTATATGAACACATGAGTTCATGCATGATGAAAGCTGAAGATACATACATAATAAAGTAATTATATATATATTACTTAATAATGAAAATATATTTAGTATTTAAATTAAAAGACTTTCTGTAAAGTAACTAATGTTTAATAAAATAAATAACCTAAATACAGATTTTAATTTTAGTTATAAGCGTAAACTTACTTAGATCTTTTACACCTTGCCATTGAATTATTGTCATTGACTCATAGGAATACATCAACCAGGAAAAATATTGCAGCCAAGATATTACATCAGACAATGAGCTGAAAAAAAAAATAATTAAAATTAAGCTATAATGAAAAGTACTCCATTTATATCATGATGATAATTGTGGTAATGTAATCCCACATTTCATTATTAACCTAAATCATAGAGGGAGCTAGAAAAAATTCTCTACTCAGCCAAGAGTTATTTTTTTCATCATGCTTAAATGTCAGGTAGTGGCCCTTTGCCAAAATGAGAGTCTAATAAATAGCTAACAATTTTAGCTCCACCAAGTACAAGACAATATATTCGTCATACCTGGCGATTCAGACTTGGAGTGAAGTGAAGCTATTTATCGACTCTCATTATTTACTTTTTATTTTCATTTATAAATATTAATTTTATTTGTGATTTTTAATCCCACATAAATTTAAATCAATTAATGCAAATTTCCAGTACTAGTGTCGAGAGTCTAATTCCCTTCCATTAATTGATTTAAATTTATGTGTGATTAAAAACCACTAATAAAATTAATATTCATAAATGAAAATAAAAAGTAAATAACGAGAGTCGATAAATAGCTCGACTATGTCAGCTCCTTCTGGTATAAGTCGATGTATTCTTCTTTCTCGTAGATTAGACTTTCGACACTAGTGCTGGGTATTTTTAAGTTATCTGGCTCTCCCGGTAGCGTAATAGGATAACGAGCCTGCCTGGTTAGCAGGAGATCCAGGTTCGAGCCCTGGCTGGGACAGTTAGATTTTTTATTCTATTCCCTTGCATTAATTGATTTAATTTAAGTTGGATTAAAAACCACAAATAAAATTAATATTTATAAACATAAATAATGTTTTATAGTATGAAATACTTTAATGAGGGAGTTATTTGGTGCATTATTTGATTATATATAATCAAATTAAATATATAATATGATGAATATATATAATTTAGAAAGTTAATAATTCATTTAT
This sequence comes from Oncopeltus fasciatus, assembly GCA_000696205.2. Taxonomy (NCBI): domain Eukaryota; kingdom Metazoa; phylum Arthropoda; class Insecta; order Hemiptera; family Lygaeidae; genus Oncopeltus; species Oncopeltus fasciatus. The sequence continues at coordinate 372,441 of KZ806866.1, forward strand.
GGCGTAATGTTGGTTGAGAATTTACTGGAGATGCCTTAAGGCAAAATATTTTCTAATTTAAAATATACAGTGTGAAGAAAATAGCTAATTTGAGTTTCATAAAACCACCATTCCTATTGTTTAACTTCTTATTCGAGATCCAAGAAATAACATAAAACTTAATTCTTGAGGTAACATGAAATTTTGTTACAGCTAAGTACTGTTTTTCTATTTGAAAGCTAAAAAATATAAGAAATAATAAAATTATTCTTATAAGTTTCATTATGAAAAAGTATTCGAAAGCAGTTAAATAAATAAACAATTCTTTACATTTACAAAAAAAAAAAAAAAAAAAGTGCTTCTAATTATTCCTCATGTTATTTCTTGCATCACAAATAAGAAACTAAATTATTTTAAGTCTTCCAAACTCTTCTACATTTTGAATGAACCATGTTTAAACAAAAAAAAAAAAATGGAATATTAAAATCCTTAGTCACAAATTGGGACCAAGCATAAGGTAAAAGTATAAATATTTTCTCACCTTAATTTGATATATACCCCAGACAAAATCATCATAGCATTATCAAATGGAATCAAATAAATATTTGCCAGCTCATAATTGTCAAAAATACTAGCAAACATCATACCTAAAAAATATGATACTGCAATATAATCTAAGAAAAATTTAAATTATTATCAGAATTAAAGAACTCTTGCACTTACCACAAGCTGATGAAACCAATACACATAAAATATTACATAACAGTACCATGGAAAATGCAAACACGGTATCCCTTAAATTAGCTAGCCAATATACAATAGCAGTAAACAGCACAGCCTCAAATGCAAGTCCTGGAATCTGAAATTATTTTTTTACAGCTGAATTTTAAATTATTTTGTTTAACAGATCTTGTTGAGATGGTTTCATTCACTCACAGGTATAACTAGTTTATCTATAGATTAATAAACTATCAGTTCATTATTATAACCATATATTCCAACAAAGGGTATGAAAAAGGTATAATCTCTGTAAATGTAGTCCTTTTACAAATAATCATATATCAATCATATTGACTTTTCTATTGAATATTTTTCAAGTGAATGGGGTAGAATGAAAATAATTGTTTATATTCTATATATTCATAAAAGTAAACAAGCCTGACAGACATACAAGTCTATTAATCTCTTAGTTTCAAAATAATTAAATCAAGCAACAGGCATTATGCCTTACTGTATGTGTTTAGATATCCATATAAGCATAAAATATACACATAAATGTACCTAGTCGATGTGCAATATAAATAAATATTTTTTAAAAAATGTTTCTCAGATATAACAACAAAAATGTTCAAAGAAACAAATTTTACTGACAATGAGCATATTTTTCATTAACTTTGTTTAATATACAAATTCTACTATCAATGTAAATGTAAAATTGTTTTTTTTTTTTTTTTTTTTTTAATATTTTTATGAATACTGAACAAGAATACAAAGGCAAAAATCTATCTCTATCAGGCACCATTTTATGTCTACGTGTTTCGGATAAAAAAAAGTTTGAGGTTTTTCTAAATTTTTAGCATTTTTTTTTTTAAACAGTAAACCTAAAAAAATCTTACTTTGAAGGTACTGGAATGTACTACAAGATGAAGAAAGCTCAAGTGCTAGGCTTTTGTGAAGCAAAGGTTAAAGATTTAATACAAGAAATGCAAGGGAGCCAGAAAAAAAATATTAATACCTCAGCCGGGACTCGAACCCGGGTCTCCTGCTTTCCTGGGAATGCTGAACACTGCACCACCATGGCAGGCTAGATAATCTCTCCAACTCCCTGCACTTTACTCGGAGTCTAAACCCCCAAGTAAGACAAATATATCGCCTTATTCTTGAAGGAGCCAACATGGTCGGTTATTTGTTAGACTCTCGTTTTTACAGATATTTCTTTTTTTAAATAATGATATTAGTTGTGGTATGTAATCCCACAATAAATGTTATAAAATAAATGCAAGAGAGCCAGAAAAAAATGAATGATGAAAATTGATAGTGGTAACAAGAGCTTAATTAAAACAAATTTCTAGTATATCAAATGTTGAGTTTCATACTGAACACCATCCTTAGAAATAATTTTGCTTTTTACCAACATAATTAGATTAATTATTTTAATAATATTTGTCAATTTATTTTAAAATAAAAATTGTTACTACTTAGCATTCTATTACAATTTTTATTTTATCACCCTTACCCGCTTCTAATTCTATTAATTTTGTTAAATAATTAGTAAAACCTTATATTTATTATTAAAGAGAAAAATTATATTTAATATAAATTTTTAACAACAACCTAACCACATTCCTTTGTTTTCTAGTTAAATGGTAGCATTTTATAGTGCTGAAGTACATAATATGTTATGTATATTATACATTATTTTAAAATAAAACTTTTTGTATTATAAAACATCTAGAAGGCAATGTAACCTCATGTATTGTTATCTGATCATGTGAGTTATTTAAAGTGATAGTCATGGCTTACTGAGTTCCTATCTCTGATTTATCTCTTCCCAAGGCTTTTATGTATTATTTCAAATATGGATCATGGTTTATTATTCATGAACATATTTCAAAGGAAAAAAACTCTAGCTACTAAGGTATCATCACATATGCACAGGGTGATTTACTATATTGTACATTTCCCCTATACTAAAATGTGTGCAATACAATTCAATTTTTCATTTAACAAGAACTCCACATAACTCAGGAATTTAAATTTTTTTTTATGATATATTCCAGTGGAAAATCAAATTTTAATGATAATTCTACAACAGGAAGTTCTAAATCATGAAATGTTTTCCTGAATTTCAGGAAGTTCAACACCTGGCATCCATTTTCCCTAATAAATCTTAAGTTATCTCCTGAAGGAAGCTTTTAATAAATAAAAAATAATTGTTCTATAAGCATTAAACAGCATTCTTTAAAATAAGGCCAAAACAAGTAATTCATCAAATACTAAATGAGACAATGACTAGTCTAATTTTAGGTAAAAGCGAGCATTGGGTTGCAGAGTTGAATTTTTGAACTGCTGCAATAATTTAATCTGCTAACAGAATATGTTAAATCTTCTTTCAAAACTTCAAACGGACTGACACACACAAAACACATTTCTGCACAAAGCACAGAATGAACACCATTTTAAAGGAATAAAAATAAAATAATAAAGGATGTTAGAATTAACATTAATAATGATAAGCCCTTCTTGTCAAAAACTTTCTATAGATTTAACTTCATTAATGAATGAATATCCATCACAACTCTTAAAGTAATTCTTACTTCAAAATAAAACATGTAATGGATTACATACACATAATTTTTATTAAATATTTTAAATGTTTAAAAATAACGGGAATATTAAAAATAGTCCATCTCACAGGAACTACGTAACTAAGTCGCAAATTTCTGAGTCATAGTTCATGAATATTTGTATTTGAACTTTCCATGTTATTTAATCTTCCTCAGTGGAATACATCTTTTACTAATAAAAAAATCTATTTTTAGTTTCATTACTCTAAATTAAATATTATATCTGCTGTAGAAAAAAAAAAAACCCTACTATTCAGACAATTAAATTGAATAATGAATTAAGCCTTTCTTTTTGTATATGAAAAGAAAGGAGAAGTTCATACACCAAATCTTGCTCAATCTTCTGCCTGGTCCATATTCTCATTTTTTCTCTGGTTCAGTAGGTTCATGATACTACTGTATTTCTAGATTTCTAACACATTATCTTTTATCTTAGTTAGCTTCATACCTGTCGAAGCATAGTCGAGCATTGTCGGTACAAAACACGATAACCCGTTCGCCCCAATCTTACTCATTAAGAACTACAGGATACATCAAAATATACCCAAGTCCCAACTTAGATCCATGTATGCAACATACTATATAAGGGAAACTCCTTAAAATGTTTGAGGAAAATTTACCAAAGGAAGACCTTAGTTTTATAAGTTAATTTGATGTAAAGCTGTATTACTGGAGGTAATACAGCTTTACATCAAATTTAAATCTTAATAAATATCGAAATATTTATATAAAAGTTGTTTGGACTTAAAGTTTTACTTACATATGATATTATTTTAGCAAGGTACAATGCTGATGGATGGTAATCTCCATCTCGGAGTTCCCGGAGGAGAAGTGGAAATTCTTTGGGAAGGAGTGCAAGTGCTGAATACATGGGAGAAAAAGTGTTCTCAGCTACAAGAATAAACAGGGCACCCTGAACAGCTTGCAGACCTTCTTGATCTCTGTTCACAGCTCCAACAAAACACAGGCCTGCCATCAGGGCTACTACCTAGATGAGTGAAAAAGTAATACATTAAATTAATTAATTCACAATCTACCTAGCTAGCTTAAAAGGCAGTATATTGAGATGATACATTAATATGCTATTTACTTATAACTCTATACTATCTCTAGAGCAACCTTCGCTTGTTACTACAGTACACAATATTTATTAGAAGATACTATTTAGGCTAAAAACTAACTCTTAACAAAACAATACTAAAAGTCTATTTCCTATCCCTTTAAAACACTAAAATATTACTAATAAGATGTATTAAGTAAATAATACAATCAATATTGTTTTGTTTCATTGCTCGCAGAATTTTTCCATCAATTAATAAAAAATATAAGAAAAACAAACTTTCAGAAATAACCATTAAGTTTACCTCTTTTATTACTATTCACTGAACTTATGTACTATAATGACAAAGTCCTCATAAAGTGTCCAAGAGAAAAGTAGTTTTGGCTGGCTGGAATTAGTTGCAAGATTTGGGTAGAAATGGAAAAAAAATATATAGACCAGTATAGAGAATATGCTATAATTGGTAAAGAGTGAACTATAAATTATGGATAAAGTAAATAAAGGAGAAGAAAATTTAATGTAGAATATGGTGGAAATTATAATTGCAATCTCTTAGCTGTTGCAGAATGTAAGATTCAGACGAGGGGAGAGGACAAAATCAGAAGGAAATAAAAATGGTTAGGTGGGAAGTTTGGAAAATATCTTACTGTGAGGAGCGAGGCTATAGGCCTATCCACAAGGAAATGAGCTGGGCTTGAGGCCTATAGATCACAAGCGTCAGAAGAAATTGGAGTGATAGGCTTAAAGTTTAATATTCTCTCTATATGGTTAAGCAGGGAGGACAGTAGCCAGACCAGTAGGCACCTGGTGGATTTGAAGATTTCCACATGAAAGCTGAAATCTCAAACCAAATGAGATTTGTTCCCTTTCATGGAATTTAAAGTGAGAAGAGCTCTGAATGCTGTTTTTTTTTTTAAACAAAGAAAAGGCCAACGATCCTAGGAATGCAGAAAATAGTCATAAGAGAATTTTCAAATTCTGGTTCTGACTTGTTGAGCCACTTACTTGTACCAGTTTGCCTTACAGTCCACTATTTTTTTTTGTTTATTTATTCTTTTATTAGCAAATGCTCCCACATTTTTTGGTCCTCCAGGCCAGATAAAATTTTAATCATTAAACCACAGTAATTATTCTTTGATTATTTTATGAACAATATAAATCTCTGCCCTAAATAAATAAAATTATTTCAATAATCTTTCTCCATAATTTTCATCTTATGAAGATTGAAAGTTAGAGGAAATCATTTTTATCCTTCAAATAAAAAAAAAAGTGTCCTTTGGTAGGTTACCATTTTGATCACAGCTGCTATTTCCCTTAGCAGCCACAGCCTTTAATATACTCAATGCAACCTAAAATTATTTATTGTAACCTTACCAATATATGGTATATTGTAACCATATCAAACCTGTTCATTTGTAATGGAATTTCACTCCAGTAAACTTATCATAACCCTGGAGTTCTTTGCATTTTACTTTATTTTAACCAATTACCAGTTGGGTTCAACATGTGTTTGCTCATACCTCTGTAAAAATGGTGAAATAATTTTAAGGCCTTTGATAACTGCTGAAACTTCTATGTCCAAATATTTTTATTGAAACTACAAATTCATGGGATGAGATAAAAAAATGAAATCATAATAACAATAATAATAACAATCTTTTCGTTCATATTATGATTCCTTATCCCTTCAAAAGAAATTAAAAACCTTAAATGATGAAATTATTGCATTAAATTACAACCTAGCACCCAATGAGGTACTTGAAACCACCAAAGAGTCAGCCTGGTTTCAATCCATACTCCTTACAATTCAAGCTAAGTACCAAAAGTTAAAAAAAAAGAACGTATCCCTCAATAAAAAAAAAATGAAAAGATACAATTTACTAATGATGAACTAGCTAAAATTACTCACATTACCATTCTGTAATTTATGATAATATTGAAAAATGGAGCGAATTTTTCTCAATTTTTAACTCTCTTGTCCATGAGAATGCTCAATTAATCAAAATCCGGAAGTTTCACTATCTATATACATTAGTCTCCCATGAATCTGTGATCAAACATTTTCATAAGGGTCATTCATTATCTTGGTGTCCAACCTTTTTTTCTCTTCCCAAGGTAAGAAAAAAATTTCCATTTCTCGCACACATAGAATGTGCTACAACAGTTTTGGCTCCCACCTGAAAGCCGATTGCCCTTCAAGGCATCTTATTGTGGATGCTTATCTAGGAATCATCACAAGCTGTTGCTTTTGTTCACCCTAATGATTCATTGCCTCCACTTGATGTTCATTGCCTAATGCCAATGATCCCACTCATTTATTACAAGAAAAGACAGCCAACTCCTCCAAATTTTCTTGTTTCCTGTAGCTGCACTTCTAAAAGCCCCAATACAGCCCCAACTTCTGTTGTAAACAGGCTTGAATTGGGTACATTCTAAATATCTGTTTGTATACAGAGTGACACAGTTAAACTTTAAATGCACCAATCACAACATGATGTCATTTTTGTCTCATATCTTTCACCCCAATGGCTATTTATCGCCTAACCCCGTATACTTCAAAATCATTATCCAAAGACTTATTACGGCCAAACTTTACTGGGATCAGAACGTCCCAATCCAAATTGAAGCCCAATAGAATAATCTTTTAAATCATTAGCCTAGTATTTTCACTCTGACTTTCCTCCGATGTGTACTCCATGCTTGCCACCATTCTATTCAATTGGTCGGTTTTGCTGATGCTTCTGAGATTGCCTATGCAGCTTCCTTATACACTTGTTTTGAGTCTGACCAGTCTCGATCTTCTTTTCTGTGGAAAGCAAAACCTCATATGGCTTCTCTAAAAACTTCAACGATTCCCAGGCTACATTTACATTTGTATATTGCTAACAGATTGCTCAACTCTGTATCCAATGTACAATATCTGGTAAATATTTCTGGATATCAGTTGTTAACTGATCCCAGAATCGTTTTGTCCTGGATTAGAACTTTCCCTCACTTGTTAAAAACTTTCATCATGAAGTTTTAGTCCATATCAATATCACTATACCTGATCGCACCATATGGTCGCATATCAGTTCTTCTCTGAACCCAGCCCATATGGCTTCTCGGGGACTCAACCCTGATTTATTGGCTGAGCCTTTTGCGCTCTCTCGCTGGACACATGGCCCTCCCAAGTCACATGGCTGTCTCCCAAGCCTGTTGGCCTCCACAGTTTACCCCACCATCCCTTCCTTCAATCCCTGAGCTGAAATCCAAGTCACATGTGCTGATTACTACCAATAGTATTTCTAAATTGTGACTCTTTCTCCTCATTCTTACGTTTAAAGAGTGCGGTGACCTGGATCATCATCTGATGCTTTGCTCAGAATTGCTGGGTACATTCAAAATCTAAAACGATCTTTCAAGGTCCATTGACTACCTCCGAGATTCAATGATCTCTCCTTGTTATTGTTCATATACTACAGAGCTCACATTTTGGCAAATAAATCGGTCTTATTCAGTTGGATAAACCCATTCACTCGTGGGACACTTGTCTCTCTCTCTCTTGACAAAGCCCACCCTCTGGGTGGATGGCAGGCTTCAGAAATTTGATCTCCCATTTTTAGATTAGCAGAAATACCTTAGCAGTCATATTAGTAGGAAAGATTCAAACAAAAGGATCATAAACTTTAGCAACAAGAAAAATATTTACTTTCAAATAGGTAGATTTGAAATTCCTAGATCATGGGTTGACATAACAAGGCACAATTTATTCTCCAAAAGTTCTAAGTTATCTTCTAATTAGAATTACATAGCACCAGGTGACTAAAAACCAATAGTGGATTAATATCTAAAAAGGTTAATAATAGAGAATTAGGCAGAAAACAAGAAACTCCAGAGAGTTACAGTTAATTTTAGAATTGTCCATTTTAGGCAAAGAAATAAAAGTCTTGTTGGGTTCATTAATTGAATTTCAAAAAATCAGGGTAGGAGCGGTGAAAGATTTATTTATATATATTAATTGGTTGGTTATTTAAAATCAAATATTAATTTTTGAGAAATTTTCTTGGAAAAAATGTTTACATATTCTTTTTCATAGAGCTTTTAAGCCCATATATTATTGAAAGATAGTTTAAAGCAGCAGGGGACCAAGACAAATAGTGGCAGCTAATGCAGAAGATGCATGGATTTATGTATGTGTGTATGTATGTTGGTTTGTAATTAAACAAATTGATGTTTTGGAAAAATGTATTAAATTTTGTTGGGTAGCATTAAATAATTAAACAGTAGACAACAGCTTCATTAATGATTATTAAAACAACATGTAAATCATTTTTGCAGACTTGGGGAGCTCCATAATATATTATGGATTTATGAAATATAAACTTATCTTAGACAAATGTAAATTTCAGTAAATTTATAAATAAATTTCAATCTTGGAAAGCCTAGGAACAAACAAACAGAAAGTATATCATGATACATCAAATTAATTGCTGACCAGGAATTAAACACAATGACAAAATATTCTGTCAATAAAAAAGCTACTATGAAAGCTAAACTGTGAAATACTCTTAAGCACTGAAAAGTGGTATTTAAAGGAAAGGTAAGAAGTACATTTAGCATATCTTCACATATAAAAATTATTTACATTAATAAAAAAAAAAAAAACAATAATTTTAAAAAATAAGTAAAAAGTAGAAAAAAAAAGTTTTTTTTTAACACTCAAAAGATCTAACTAATGCCTATTCCATAGGACTTGCTTCTATTTTTTTCTCAATTTATAATCATGAATATAATTATATCTTAACATAACAATCATATGGACTTGAAAACATTGACTAAGAATTTATTAATTATAAACTGATATAATACTTACAGCTTTTTGTCCTATTTTTACCCATTGTATTTGTGGGTTTCGAAGAATTTCTATTATTCCTCTAATTAGAAGCCAGAAAAATTTGCAAATCCAAAATGAAGATTTACTAAAAAAAATTTTTTTCTTCAAGAATAGGAATTTAAAATATGTTAGCTATTATGATAATAAATTTACTTACTGATCATGAAGATCACGATTTTTTGTCTTCCTCTGTAAATATAAAAATAGTATTACAGCAAGGAGTTAGATATTTCACAATTAGATTGATAAAAATTATTTTTAAAAATAGATGTTAGTAAACTTCTAAAAGTTTAAAATCTCACTTAAATGAAGTGGCAAAACTACTGATTGAGTACTTCACTCATCATGCTTTCTGTATCACTAATTTCTTGTGCTCTCAAATATTCATAACTATTTTGTGGATTTTTAAACAATGGTGTTGAAAATTGTTAGAAAATTTCTCCATATGAAAACTGATTCTAACTAATAGATCTTGAAAATAATAAAATTGTGGCCTATTCAAATTTACATATAATGGTTTATGTTTGAGTGTATTTAATTTTATGTTACCATTCCAGCATTTAAATTCTTGATATTGTTGAAATTTGCTTACTTTTACAGGCATTTCGACATGGGTTGCTTCTGGTAGACAATGCATATTTTCTTCTCTCTCTCTCTATCTTCCCAATAGTCATTCTGCATATCTCAGCTTGCCATTTCCTCCTGTACATCTTCAATCTACCTTGAGGACATTTTTTTCTTCTCTGGTGACTACCATAATGACATGGCTTGGCCAATGGTCTTCTCACATCCTCCTACAATGCCCATACCTCCTGAGTCTACTTCGACCAATCCTTTCCATCACTGATTCTGTCACTTTCAACAGCTCACAGATTGTCACATTGGGGTCCTATTCTATCCAGACTCCTTCTCCACAAATCAATCTTAATGACCTGTAGCCCAAAGTGAAGCCTTGGGTTCATTCTGCAGGTTTCCGATAAGTATGTAAAAAAAATCAATAATTTTAAATATTTGTCTTTAATTTTACCTAGTTACCCTCAAGTTTCTTATTTTACCCCCCAGGGTGCAACATGCGGTTGAATAAACTAGGGAGCTCTTTATTTTTTTCTAGCTTTCTCTTTCTCATTGCCATCTTGATAAGGCCCTATAGTTTGAAGACACTTAATAGCTATTATTAGAGATGATTAATCTCTGCCCCCATCTGGAAACTCTCATATGCTCCATTGACCACCAGATACTCTGTTGAGGATTTTTATTTCCAGGCCCATTGATTCTTATAACCATTAAAGAAGTATAACAACTTTTAATCCCTTTGTCAATGTAAATGGTTTTAATAAGTACAATCCAATCTTTACTATGTATGTGACATTAGAATAGAAATGCTAAATTGTATTTATTAGGTCAGCATTTGTCTCAGTCTCCACCACTGCACTCCATAGCTTCTCCCATGGGTGACCGGTTGGCGACCAAGACATTTAATCTTGGTTGGGACCCTACAGTTTGTTACCCACCTCCTGGAACCTGCATTTTCTCTATATCTTCCCCATTCAGACCAACAGGTTGAAATTCATATTTTCTTAATAAGATTATAGAAGTTTGCTAATAGTCAAAATTAGGCTGTGTGGAGGGAAAGTATTTCATCATAGATCATATTTAATTTTCAATTTTATTGATATACCAGGTATGCAAGTTTAAAATGTCGTTTATTTCTTAAAATATATACACAGTAATTTTAAAAAAAGTATAATATATTTTATTCAAAGTACTGGCCCTCGCTTTCTACACATTTTGTCCATCTCTCGGGCAATATATGGNATCTTTAATTTTATCAATCATTTAATTTTTTTTTCTTTCAAGCTTAATTATTAATTAGATCCCAATTACAATACCTTACTTTTACATTCTAATCACATTCCTATGGAAATAGGATTAATTTAATTTGCTGTTTTGGCATTTAATTTCTACCCAATATTATGCTTACATTATAAATCATGCTCCCTTATATTATTATCATATTTGAAGTGTATTGTTATTGTCTAAGAGTCCTAAATTGTGTGTGAGGGTGTATGTGTCTAATTGTATGTACACAAGCACACACATACATACTTATATTAATGTATATTTTAACTTTTGAGTACTTAACCATTATCCTTTCCAATGGGATCCATATTTTTATGTATAAAAGATTATGTTTTGAATTTCCAACTGGCTTGAAGAACCCTGACAACAAAAAATTAAAGGAAACTGTAGTTGTATTAGTAGTAATGAAACACCATTAGCATTGATTTCATTTTATATTTTGATTATATCAATTTATTGTTTTTGCAGATGGTACATGTTTGATGATCAGTCTGTAGAACCTCTTCCTGCTCACAGTGTGCGAAACATTCCAGAAGTTTACATCCTATTTTATAGTGCTGAACTCAATAATTGTTAATGCGTTAGTTAATGTTATAAGCATTCCTTTTTCTCATTTGAATTTATAGTTACCAAAAATTGCACATGCAAAGTTGGATTTGTTATAAACTGTAAAACATTTTATATTTTTCGTGAAAATAGACTGACAATTAGTATTTATTATTTATGTGATTTTCTAAATTTGAATTGGTTAAAAATTTTAAATTCTAAAAATTATAATTCTGAGGTAAAAGTAACTACATTTTCCCCTAATTTTTCAAAGCATGTTTATTCATATAAAATTCAAACTCTGATCTATGTTATACACACTGTTTTGATCGATGACCTTTTGTCACTTTTTAAGTAAAACCATTCCATCCCTGTAGCAGATCTGAGGTTTCTGGGTGAAAAATTGAGCCAAGTGCAATGCATAAGCCTCTTTTGATGCTAATTTTACACTATTAGGAGACCAAGACCAAAAACTAATATTAGTCAGACAGGGTGGGATTTAGTCTATTATGGATGTATCAAAACTTCCTAGCCAAGCTCTCTCGAATCACTATATGATCTAGCATTGTTGTGATGGTAAAAAACACCTTTCCTAGAGATCGATTCTGGCTGTTTTCCTGCTTCTATTCTGTAAGTTGGTGACTGAGTTCAGTTAATGGTTTGGTCAGGCTCGAGCAGCTCATGATGAGCAATTCCTTTCCAATCCTACCAGTGCCTTACCATCATCTTCCTTGATGTCCATCCAGGCTTTGCTACTGTTTGTGAAGCTTCTCTCGGCTTTGACCGTGAACATTTTGTACATTATTGTGATCCAATTTTCATTATCCATAATCTATCATTTCAAAAATAGTTCGGTTGCATTTCGATCAAATTCAGCAGCGATTCACTAATGGAAACTTGATCTATACAATTTATTTCTTTTAATTCCTGTGAAACCCAATCATCAAGCTTCTTTTGATATCCTGTATTATTATGGTTCAAAACTATCTTATGGACAGTGTTTAGTTCCTGAGTAATGAAATGTGTTAATCTATCTAGATTTAAATAAAATTTCATTGACTTTATTAATAATTGGCCAGCCTGAGTGTTCATAATATCGTTAAATACATCAAAATTACTTAAGCAAAAATAAATGCTTCAGTTTTGCTACTGATGTTCACACAAGCACTTCTCACCATAAACTATACAGTTTTTGATGAGCCTATGCTGCATTTAATTTTTTTTTCTTCCCTTTTTGGGAGTTAAAAATGTCTAAAAATTATATTTGGGAATCTATATTTTCAAAGGCCAATAACTTTTGAATGAGTAAAATTTATCTTGCATCCATCTCTGGTGAGCTTAAACCTCAAAAACTCCTCAATAAGATTCTCCCTTATCTAGAATATTTTCACGAAGTGGAAAGGGAGTTTGATCGTGGAAAACATGTGTCGAAGAGATTATGGCTCTTTGGTGGGGTAGAATTTCTTTTCATCAATATCTGCCTCCAAAAAACATAAATATGATATATATGCATATTAGGTGAAAGAGACAGTCTATCTAACTTTATTATTGTTTAGAAAGGCACTATGGACAAGTAACTTGCTGGTATTGGTCATGTAACAAAAGTAGTTCATCAATTATTTACAGGCATGAAATTTTCTGGCTGGTCAGCATTTATGGTCAATCTCTTTTCCCAAGAAATCTATGTAACTAGCACTCTGAATAAAATAATCCAAGGGGAAGATGAGAACATCCATTCACATCCCATTTTACCATATGACTCATTTCTGGGCCAAGTTTAATAATGGGATTAATTCAGCTTACTTACTTTACCAAGAAAGGATTTTTTTTTCTGCTTTCTTCTTTTTTCTGAACAATTTTCCACCAAAATAATATAAATGCCTCATATAAAAGAGTTTTTAGCCTATTACTCATCTTTTGTGAACTTTTAAAAGACAGTTTTAAAAGTCGACAAACTTTCTTGGATCTGGTGGTTTAATAACTTATCAAGAAATTTGTATTTTATCTAATAGATATTCCACAAAAAAAGTAATATACACTCCTAATTAATTAATAACATACTTACTTCAGTTTGTTTGTGCAATTGTATGTGCATTTCACTGGTTTTTGCGTACTCTGAAAGAGCAAACTGATGTGCTAGTCTTCTCACAGCAATTTTAGTGGACTGTTCAGACCCAGGAGTTGGAGCTAAACATGTCACAAGAAATTCTCCAGCACTTTTGTGTTCATTTTGTTCATAACCAGCACTAAAAATAAATTTTTGACCATAAATCACAATGATGTGAATTAATGCATTCATTTAGCAGATTCCCTAAAGGAAATCAAGCTATTCATGTTGTTCATGACAAATATTGAATAATTTTTTTTTAAATTTTTCACCTATCTTATTCAAGATAAGCTAAAAATATGATCGGTTAAAGATTATATGATGTGTAAAAGAATTTGTGAAAGCCTATTTGCCTATTAGTTGGAAATGGTAGGTACATACCATACATTAGTTAATATAAATTTCTTCAATATTCTTCCCGAAAAAACTTGGACATCAATAGATCCCTGACCAATGGCCTTTATATTTTTACCATCAGCAGTTATTATTACATGATCATTATCATTAAATTTATCAAAGTTTTAAACCAATCCAATCTATGAGTAATATGGTGAGTGGCTCCATTATCTACAAACCAAGTGTGTTTATTTGATTCTGTCATAAGAGCATCTGCACTAACGGTACAGAGAACAGAACCTTCTCTAAGAATTAGTTTGTGTATATTTAGCCTTGGCTGGTTTAGGAGGTCTACCATTAGCAATCCAAAATCTACATCTTTTAATAAAATGACCTTTTTCATCACAGTAAGCACATTTTATTTGGTTTTTATCAAAATCAGTTTTATATGGTTTATCTTCATTTATTTTTCTACCTTCTATTATTGCCTCTTCAGAAACATTTGAAATTTTAGTTTGAAAGATCTAAACTTTAAGTTTCTCAATTATTTTGCTATATCTCCACTCTTTTATGGCAATTAGTGAATATTTCTTTAGGCTCGCTAGCGCGAGTGTGCGTGTGTGTGTGTGTGTGTGTGTGTGTGTGTGTGTGTGTGTGTGTGTGTGTAAGCACACGGTGCAGGACCAGCAATTTCTTATTATTTACCATCTTTTTGATTCAATACATGTCATTTTTCAATAAGTTTAGTCTCACATGCAAAAAAATATTTTCTCTCATACATATTATTTCAACACAGTTTCCCAACATAATTTTTTACATCAACATTCTACAAGTACCAAACTACTAAAGCTTATAGAATAATGCAATACCTTTTTAAAAAATCGACAGCATTCTCAACTGTACCCGAAAATACAAGGCTACCATCAGCAACTAAAATAACAGAAGAAAAATACTTCAAAATTTCAGGGCTTGGCTGATGAATGGTGCACAAAATTGTCGCATTCCAAGATGCCATCATTCGGACAATTCTTATTGCATTTAATGAATCAAGACCTGTTGTTGGTTCATCACAGAAGAGTAGAGGAGGATCTGGGAGACATGCAGTAGCAAATGATAGACGTTTTCTTTCTCCACCAGACAATGCTGTGACCTAGTAAGGAAAACAAATCAGCAGTATCATTTATTACCTCTCTTTCATAAGTAGTTATTATATTTATAGTTTATTTAAGGTTATTATTAATAATTATTTGAAAAAATGAAGTAGCACTCAGACAAAAGTGGCGATTTCTTCCTCAAGCCCTGATTGCCTTCATATAATAGTTCTCAAGTTGTTTCTATGTACAATTTGAAATTGCTTATAGGGTTATTATAAATAACTATATATTTTATTGAACATTTAGTAAATCTCTATAATTAATCTTCTGTCTCATCAATTCATATTTGGACTGACGACTTTGAAGAATGACAATTTCTTATTAAGAGTGAACTTCTACCCTAATTTTCACAATAGGGCCATTTTCTCCTTCACATTGATTCCCAGGTATTTTAAGATTTTTAAAGTACATCAAAACTTACTTCAATAATTGAGTAAGCCTGATAAATCCTCATCATCATAAAATTATATTTTAGGGAAAACTTAACAGGAACTTACACATAATACTTCTGACTTCAATGTTAAATACATTACAATCAGAAATAATATCATATTAGTATCATATTAAAAATACAAAAATGAGAAGCATTCTAAGACAGACTATGTTTATTTTTCTTAATTAAAACATTTTTGATAATTTATCATTTTGTAAATAAATTTAGATAATTTTCTTTTTGTATTAAGAAGTTTTGTTGCAGCAAAATATTTGTGCTAGCTGCTAACACTAATTGTTGAGATGGACATAACGATTCACCTGTCAGTGTGAATTACATACACATGTATATGTTCATACATACATGACAGAAGTAAAAATATAACAGGTTCTATAAGCTGGGTGTTCTTCACTAGGTATGTACACTACAAATAGTCTCCTAGTCTTGAGGTATTGCACTAATGATAGGATTTCCTGTGGAAGCCCACTTACTCAGATCTGAGCATCAAAGATGAAACTCTTTCAAGAAATTGTAATTTTTTATTTTAGAAGTATTGTATTTAAATTTTTTCATATGACATTTTCCTCTAACTTATCATTATAAGGTGAACTTATCTAGAGCTTAAAGGTTTATAAAATAGTAATACAGAATGACATAGAAAAATGTTGTGTACTGATATTGAGAGATAAAAGGTATAATTAAAATATTATTACATTGCGTAATCCCATATTTAAATTAATTTTTATGGTTACAAAGTACTTGAGATAGCCCTTTTTTTCTGTACTCAAAATTAATTAATTAATTTATGTTACAATTAATTTACATATAATGAATATAACAATATTATTTTAATATTATGTAGTAATGATGAAATATGATATTATAATATCATATTAGTGCAAACAATTACCTTTTTTATATAAATAAATAATATTTATATCATATCATATTATACTATAATACTAGTATTATATTACGGTATAGTTTGTTCAGTGTATTCTATTCTTAACAAAGACAAATATTAAACATAGGGAAAATAATGTCAAAATAAAATAATTA
Source organism: Oncopeltus fasciatus (assembly GCA_000696205.2). Lineage (NCBI taxonomy): Eukaryota > Metazoa > Arthropoda > Insecta > Hemiptera > Lygaeidae > Oncopeltus > Oncopeltus fasciatus. The sequence goes on from KZ806866.1 coordinate 389,198, forward strand.
CATTGCCAAAAGTGCTGCCTTCAATTTTTCGATGAGCACACTTGCTCAGTCCAAGATTCTTTATCAAGGAGCATACTCGATTTTCTCTTTCAACAGAATTGAATCTTCTGTCTAATTTGAGCCTTGCCTGAAATAAACTTTACTAATATATTTCATACATTCTCATATAACAATATATTTCATACATTCTCATATAACAATATATTTCATACATTCTCATGTAACAATATATTTCATAAAATGACTAAAGTGTAGCATATATATTATAAATAATTAATAGCTGACATTATGAATTATCACTTTGCTCTTTTTCCACTTTCTAAAAAAAATACTTTGTCCAAAGTTTTGCCTTTTAACCAAGTAAAGTTTTATCAGTAAAATTCAGTTATGTTTATCTAGTTAACTTCAACTTTACAAAATTAGAAAACTTTTATAACTTTATTAGAATTTTAAACAATAAAAAAGCTAAAGTTTTAGGATTATTTAATATTACTCAAAAGCTTGCCTTTAGTCTACAAAAAGTATGTTAAGGCAAATATTGTCCACCCAGCATTTTGATTAATTAATTGAGGTTAATTAAACATTGAGTTGCATATATACACACACACGGATGAATGGACACATTACAAATTTAAATTAAAGACTTTTTAAATAAAAGGCTTTGTATAAAACACATGCAATGCATCCACACATGCATGTATGCACTCACACACACACAAATGAATATATGAGTGAGTAAAGGGAATAAATAAATAATGCATACTGATGACTGATGCTTTATTTTGTAATTTTCCAATGTTTGTTTGCAAACACTTGGAAATAAAAATTAATTAGATGTATTTTATAAAATATATTACCTTAAATGTCATGGTATTTTTATAGGCAAGATTACAAAGTATTTGAAAGATAGAATTTATCATAGGCATAAGAATGAAATAAAAAATTATGGCAAAAATCCTAATTAGTGCAATATAAACCTAAATTTCATATAATAGGGGAAGAAAATAATACTTACAGGAAGAAGTTGTATCTATCAAAGTAATGTCGCGACCCTCCCTTACCTAGATGGGGATAAGCTTTTTGTGAGAGATAAATTCCCATTATCTTGAACTGAACTTTATTTAATTTATCAAATATTATAACATGATTTTAAAAAATTTATGAAGTAGATAAAATAATTATAAATAGAAACACTTTATGACAGGATAAACTGGCATTAACTTTGACTCCCAAAGAGTCACTGATGTACATTTTCCAGAGCAATATCAACCAGAGATAGGAAAATAAAAAACTATGGTGGACACTTTTATTTATTAATTAACCTTAATTTCAGTTTAAACTAACCAACTTATGCTCCAGCTCATACTATAGATATTTTTTTTTTTTTTTATTTTTGAACTACTGAACATGACCCAGTCAAATTACTTTGTTGGTCTTTTGGATATTAAAGAGACACAGATTAGGGGTTCATGGCTAATAAATTTCAAAATATTGTGAGTAATTATATGTAAGAAAGTAATACCAGATTGAACCCAACATAATAAATTCAGACCTACTTCAACAATGCAACTGCATTTCCCACATTACATCTCAAGCTTCTCCACAGAGCTAACTGTTTCTTCAATATCTTCATTCCAATGTCTTTAAATATTTTTTTACAGTTACCGTAATTTTAAATTACAGATTAATTTTTACAAAAGTTACGGTAATTTTACTAACAAAAATTAATACTATAACTAAGCCTCTCAACTTCATTATATTATTATAGTTATAATCTTTGTAACTGTTGCTCTTATTTAATTTTCAATAAAACTTATTTCACAGCATGTAGCCCATTGCAATTGAATCAGCCCTTTCTCTGAGTTTAGGCAACCATATCATGTTATAATGATGAAACTTAAGCAAACCATTCTCTAATAGTTAAATTTAGGATTTTTTTTTTTAACTAAAATTTATAATACCATAAACATGAGATGTTCCTTCACTGTGAGGTCGCCGATAAAAAGATCTTCTTGCCTCATAAGTCCAGACATTTTGCACATAGATGAATCCATTTTCTTTCCATTAAGTCTTACATCACCATCAACTAACATTCCTCCTTTAAAGTATACATTCAATTAAGATTTTAAAAATAAATTCCAAATGTTTAAAATTAAGTTTTTAATATGAGAGGCATCATACAACATTTTATATTGGATATAAATAAAAATCAACAGAGACCCCTTCCACATGAAAATAACATCTCTACTTCATCTTTACCTGTTCCCTGAACAAGTTAGCTTGTAATAGGAGGTCTTCAAATTTATTATTTGTAGTCAGTTATAAATTTGAAAACAAGTAATTTCAAACATGAATGCTGGAGTGTGAGTCAATTTTAGGAAGATTGTAAGTAGTTCAAAAAAAATTTTGTATGTATGCTGTTTTTTTTGTTTTTTTTTAATCTACTTTTCAAGATATATATTTTTTATGGAAAAAGATTTTTATTTAAACCATTAGAGACCAAAAATAGGGTTCACTAAAATTCATTCAAATTCAATCACATATACACATCTCAATTGTATGTGATCGAGAGAGAGTGATCTTTAACATTAAATACAAAATTAAAAGATGAGCAAAATAAAAAAATTAATTAATTAATTAAAGTTAAATATTAAAGTAATGTATAACATAAAACACAAGGAACCTGAGGAATCAGAAGGAGGCAACAGTCACATAGACTTGCTTCATACAGCATAGGTCATTTAAATGACAATACATTTTTTAGCAATTTTTAGTGCAATGGAACAGAATAAAAAATCTAACTGTTCCAGCTAGGACTCAAACCTGGATCTCCTGCTATCCAGGCCGGTGCATTTACCATTTATGCTACCAGGACAAGTCTGATAAGTTATTAAATTCCCCCACTAATTTCGAGAGTCTAACCTCCGAGGTCAACGACTATATCGTCTTAAGCTTGGAGCAGCTGACATTGTCAAGCTGTTTAAATGACTCCTTATTTACTTTTTAAATTTTAATTTTATAACTTTTTTATATTTGTGGTAATTAGTCCCACGTAAAGTTTAACAATTTTTAGTGCAAGGGAACAGAATAATAAATCAGCATAAGACGATATATTTGTTGGCCTCGGAGGTTAGACACTCAACACCAGTGCGGGGAATTTAATAACTTATCAGACTTGTCCTGGTAGCATTAATGGTAAATGCACCGGCCCGGATAGCAAGAGATCCTGGTTCGAGTCCTGGCTTGGACAGTTAGATTTTTTATTCTGTTCCCTTGCACTAAAAATTGTTAAATTTTACATGGGATTAAATACCACAAAAAAAATATTCGTAAAATTTTTTAGCAATATTTGCAATGAATAGCAGTCCAAATTGAATATCTACTTCAGGTAAAAAGAGCCATACCTAATTCTCCAACAACAGGAACCTTGAGGATTTAAGAAGAAAAGTTATTAACAATCTACCACAACCTTTGCTAATTTTGGGTGATTTTAATGTTCATCATTTAGCCTAGGGGTAAAAAAAAAAAAGTACACCTAAAGGATAACAGCTCTATAATATCATTGAACTGAGTCTAGTCAATTTGAAAGATAGTTCTCCAACTCACATAAAAATCAGCTCATCAGCTCTTGATACTAAAGAGCTCACCATTTTATCTCCAACTGTTGCAATAATAAAGAACTGGAGGCCACTGAATGACACTCATCTGCTGATTACTTTTCCATTAAATGAACGCAATGCAGCTCTCAACAAATTTTCACATTCCCTCTGAAGCAGAATAATAAATATACTGATTGGAGTGAATTCCAACACAAATTTAAAACCCCTTAAATTGGGTTAGCTAAAGCAATTAGTTTTGAAAACTTCAATGCAACACATAAAGCCATCCCAATGATTTTCTGAAATATGCCCAGTGCCCTATTCCTTAGTAAAATGAAGAATATAAGAAGGCCAATAGAATATAATCTCTATAGCCTGCTACTGATAACTTAATAGCATTTTAACTCCAAAGCTAATATAGCAACTACTGATGGTAGAAAGACACTTTGAAGAAGCAGTAAGAGAAAAAATATATTAATACTAATTGAAAGAAACTACCCTAGGAGCTACTCTGTATCAAATCTTTTGACAAGAGAATGGAATAATACAAGAAAGCAACCTTTAGGGTGAAGGTTGCTATAATACTAAAATCTTAGAATATATCTTCAACATTCAGTTATATGTTTATGCTGTTGAAAAAGGGCACAACATAACTCTTTCATATTTTAAATGAGGAGACAATAAGGAAATTCTTCTTCAAATTTTTTAATGCACTATTTTTTTCCAAAATAGATTATGAATGCATCGTATAAGGCTGGACTAGAAAAACTTGGCTTAAGAAAGGTAATAAACTGCAATACATTTTTAAAAAAAGCTATAATAATAGTTGTGCTGTATGCAACCCTTCAGACATTCCTGACAAACTTGGAATCCCTTAATTATTAAGCCTGTCAAGACAGATTCAATGAAGTAACACTCTCGTATATCTCCTCAATGTTCATAAAACATGGACTTTTTTTTTTACAATAAAATAAAAGATAAAACTGAGTCGATACTACAGGTCACTTAGAAACTATGATTAGACCCCTCACAGTAAGAGCGAGTGAAGTAGTAGCTTACTTAATAATTGAATGATGTAAGAGTGGATCTCACCACCAAAAACATACTAAGACATCAGAACACACAAGCACTTATGAAACTCTGACTGGAAGCAATGGAGAAATATAATGGCCATAAGACAACTTATAAAGATGGTTCCAAAATTAGATGAGGAGCTGGATGTGCAACTATTTATTCCACACAAAGACTTTTGCTGCTCAAGAAAGATTGCATTATATTTATATTTAGCAATATTTAATAGATGAAAACTAAAATATTTTGGTGTAAATGACCTCAGCTGTCAAAATTTTAAAATTTTAAAAAGTAAATAAATTAGAAGATGGTTTATCAACAAAATTGAACTTATTATTGGGGGAGTTCATCGGTAACCTCGATAAATTCAACATTAATTAAAAGTTTTTTTTATTTTACTCTAGTGGCTAATTATCTCATTTTTTTTGCAATAAGACTCAGAAAAGTGACATTTAATATATTAGTAATAATATGTTACAAATAGTACTGGTAAATAACAGAACAAATAATTGAGAAAAATGCCTTTAATCACTTTATACAAAATATAACATCTCACTGACAATCATTGATAATCATTCAAAATACAATGAAATAAAAATTTAGTTCATATTACCAACAATTACAATCTATTTATATTAGCAGATATTTAACAAAATAAAATTTTCAAGCTAAGGGTTAACTTAAAACCCAAAATTTCTTAAGATTGTTCAAGTAAACATATTTTTTTAATTTAAAGAACCAAATTGGCACATGCTACTAAATTAATTATTAGAAAATATTTGCTTTATTAATTAAATTGAACCATTAGAAATTCTCTCAACATTAAACATGAAAACCATCACTAAAAACTTTTCTTAAGCTCCAAAGGCCGTAATTACCATTTAAACACGGAGCAGAACAAAAAGTTCCATTAGAATAATTATTAAAAAATATGTTTCATAAGCCATTAGAATTGGTTACAGGCAACCTAAAATTTTATTAAAAATTCACAACCAAAACAAATATAATATTGGATATTATTTTTATATAAATGGGTCAAATTTTTATTAAATGCTATGTACAATTAAAATAATTATTCACTAAAACAGGAAAATCGCATCAGAATGGATGTGTTTAACCTGAAACCTGTTATTAGATATTTATTATATTTATATTATGCAGATTTTTAAAATAGGTCTCAAGATATATTTTTATTTACTACTCAAGATATCTCAGTGTATTCATTAATTATTACTATTATTTTATTTATTTTTTAATATTTGTCATTAAAACCAGCCAAAAAGAGTTTAATTTGACACCCAAATTTTATTAGAAACATTATTACAATTAAGCTTAATTACAAGTAACAATTATACTAACAATATTAGTATATAATAAAAAAAGTAATAGACTCTGTTATAAAAAAAACAGGATTATTATGATTCGAGCTTCCCTTTAATTCCAATTTTAAGACTATTATGTTGTTCAAGTATTGTGAGCTATTCGGATTCCAGCAACAGCTCACAATACCTGATGTGCCATTCTTTGAAATGTCACCGGGAGGGGCCTTTCAATCCAAATAGCATACATCAGCCAATGATAAAATTCAAGAACATTGAAACTGTCGAAAGAAATACTTATTTAAAAAAAAAAAAAACCGGCCAAGACTTATTAACAAGTTATCATATGATCTCCTTGATATGTTCTCAGGCCCAAGTTACTTGAAAAAGATAAAAGATTTAAAGATAAAGCAATCAAGCCTAAGCTGCAAAGCAGATACCATCTAGGCAAAAGCTCAAGAGACAATCTCATTAAATTGGAAAATAATGGGTTCTTAAAAAAACAAAAACCCTAGCAATGTTCTTAGTTTTCAAAACTGTTTCCCTAATTGCCTGGAAAAGACTAATTATCAATATTTTAATTAAAATGCAATAAGTAACAGAATATTACATCTCATTCCATAACTAAACTTGATGTAAAGCTTTTCTCTCTACCCACCAATTGGGTACTAATTGGAGTGCAATCTCTCTTAATGCCCATGATACTTTTTTATACTTCCCACATCATTATTTATATATCCCACCCAACAGCTTAAAGTTCAACACCCATTAAATACAGTCATCCATTGGTTCTCAAGCTATGGATTTAGAATATCGATAAAAATAAAAATAGTAGAATATTTTCATAAAGATCCATCAACAATCTACCTCCACTATACATAGATGTTAAATAATTAAATATCAAGATCCTTTTGAATATATTAATTCACATTCAACAAGCACCTAAATAATTGATCACTTGATGTTCAAGAATAACTGCATGTGCTCCATGAGATAAAGTTACGGCTTCCAATTCAATAAAAACTGTGAGAACCTTAAGAAAACAAATATAAAATGTACTCCTTTCCTATGATACTATACCTAAAATGAACTTGTTTTAGGATGTCCTATATCTATCTATCTATCTATTTATATATATATATATAGATAGATAGATAGATATGTGACGTCATAATACAGGTATTTTGCCGACTTGTGCATGCCGTGTCCTCGCTGGAGTGAGGGAGGCTGAAGGAGGAGGGGGGCGCCGTCTGAGTTGTTTGTCTCTTCCACGGGATCAATATATACGGAAGGGTATTCAACTCTCCTCATATATCTGTCACTTACTCATATCATCTGCAATTCACTTTATTCATTTCATAGTTATAAAAAAAATTGATTTAAGAATCCTGGGACATTTCCAATTAGTTTTCTTATTTTTAAAAGCGGCGCTGCTATAGTATCATTGTATTCTGAGAAAATACTCGTTATATGGCGCTTCATTATGTAATCTCCGTCCTATTTGGACATTACAACGTAATTTTACTAATTTTTAGTGCAAGGGAACAGAATAAAAAAACTATCTGTCCCAGCCAGGACTCGAACCTGGATCTCCTGCTATCCGGGCAAGCGTGTTATCCTATTATGCTACAGGGAGAGCCAAATAACTTATTAAATTCCCAGCACTAGTNTAGGGAAGTATAATTACATGTGAGAATTACATGTGAGGGTTTTGACCATATGAGAAAAATAAAATACTCCAAAATTTTGGGTAATTTAATTGAGTTCTGTAGTCTGTGATATTACCAATAACCTCCCTCAGAGATCACTCCATACATCATTATCACCCTGATGATGACTCACAAGTTAAATTGAAATGTTGACAATAATAAAATAAAATAATTCCCCAATAAGTATATAATTTTTCTTATCCTGGCCAAAACCGTGATTAATTTTTCACGCCTAATACTCGACGGCCAACCTATCACCAACTGTTAATTATTACATGTTGTTTGCCCTTACTAAATTTAATTTAAATTAAGTTTAAAAGCTTTATGCAAAATTTCCTAACATTAAGTTTTCCAAATTACACATAAGCCAATGCTGAGAAATATATAAGAATTCTTGACAGAAATCCTAATGTAATCCAATGTAATAATTATTCCCCACCAAATAATTTTTAAAACAATAATTTTTGTTCTCTTAATCAATTAATTAATTAATTAACTAATTATTAATTGCTGCACAAGATCAAAATTTTAGAGAAAAATATTGATCTTACTATAAATCAATAATATTGATAATAAATACAAGTGAAGAATGAAGATAGGTTCAATTAGTAGATTTTCTGATCAGGGACCAACTTCTAAAAAAAAGATTATCACTGTGCCTATATTATGCTAAAAAAGTTGTGATAATAACAAAAATATTACAATTTTAAATCTATTTCCCCCTCTAAACTTGTTCAAAGTTTTCAAATGGTGACCAAAATTTATAATTGTAATATCTTTGGTTTTATTTGATTTATAATAGGAAGCAGTACCATAATAAAATTTTATGATGTTATTAATTTTCACTTGGCTTAAATGTGTGTTGTTGCTTCAAACCTAGCAAAATTTTTATAATTTGAATTTTTTTTTATTAGAGTACTGGATTTTTGCACTCAAATGTTTTTTTTTCTTTTCTTTATTTTTATATTTTTCAATTTGTAAAGAAGAAAAACATATGATTTAATTTAATCAAATTTTATCATGAAATTACCTTGGGCCCATTAATGCTACCAGTTGTCCTGATTCCACTGCACCTGAAACTGATATTTTAAATAATCAATAAGCAATCCCATGCTAATGATAATGTAATATAAAAGTACTTCAATCTAGTAAGGAATATACGTTATGTAACACCTCCAGGAAGTTAAGATATTTTAATTTCTGTTATGTTTATTTATTTTTTTTTTTTTAATAGTGCGCATCGACTGCAAGTGATCATTAGCACACCTCGGTAGTTATTTTTTATTCATTCCAATTTTGAGATTAATCATATCCATTAGCAATATTACTAAACACACACTAAATTGATGCCCACAAGATAGAGGTAGGAATATTTAGAACAAAAATTTGTGAAGATGAGAATTGTTTAATCCCATCTAGGAAGGATATTCTCACCCAAAAATAACAAAAATGTATGTACAAATCATAATCACAGATTCTAGGGAATAATTAAAAAGGATCGAGTATGCTTACAGATAATGAAAGCAAAAGAAAAAAATATATAATGGAATGTCTGTATACAGTTTTTATAAAAAGCTTGAGAAAAAAAAAAAGACTGAAATGGTAAATTTGGCATATATTTATCTAGAACAATGCCATCTCCTGGTACTCACCTTTGTAACTTAAAAGTTAAAAAAAA
>KZ806866.1:401917-414360 GCA_000696205.2 Oncopeltus fasciatus
TAATAATAATTTAATAATTTCAATTTATTAGTATAAGTGATTTATTTATAAGATATTCCAGCACACAAACATTTTTAAAAAGAGCTTTATTCTCATGAGAAGAGATAAATTAATAACAAGCTGTCCTGTAATAAGTCAATTTCTATTAATACGTATTCCTACCAACTTGAAAATTTTGGTTAACTATTATGCTTACAAAACTTTTGTGCAACATAACATTGGTTGCAGAAGAAATGTCAACTACTCTATGAGATAGATAATTGGTTAGTAAATAAAATAATACAAACAAAGGGATGATACAATTAAATATTTTAGATTACTACTTAGAATAATCACTAATTAGCTATCTTAATTTAATCACAAATATTTAATTATTTGACACAATAATAAAAGTTATTAATTTGTGTAAAAGTCAATACTGTTCAAGTTTGGCCCCAATAAAATATTTAACAAATTTTCCTTCAAAACCAAGTCCCCAAAGATTATTAATTGAAGGAAATTTATAAAACAATAACAATGAATTTGTGTCAAAATTTCAATAAAAATAAATGTTCAATAGCTTATTTTAAAAGTAATTGATCAACAAATTATTTTCAAAAAATTACCTTCTTTACAAATACAAAATGAGTTTCAAAAATAAATAAACTTATTTTCTATTTTGACTTACTGAAACTTCGGGAAAAAAATCCTGAAGTTGAGGCCAGACAATTTCAGGCTTCATTTTCTTGGCTTGCTATCCAATCTGTGGCTGTAATCCCATTCTTGTCCCAGCAGAGAGTCTGAGCTGCATCCTAGCCAGCAGTCAGGCTCCTACTAGTCAGTGCCCAGGGGTCTCTAGAACATTATGTAACATGCCTCCTGGGCCCTCTGAGGTTCCTCTAAACAAAACGTGTATCATAGCTACCACCGATAAATTTAAGTAATGTCTTAATGAGAATAAATATCATCACTATTATTTTAAATAATAAATATGCATTTTTTTTCCTTCACATGCTCGCTCTATCAAACTCTCAATCACTCTCTCTCTCTCTCTCTCTCTCTCTTTCTCTCTTATAACACACAAACACACGCGCGCGCGCACGCACACAGATACACACGCACCAAAACACAAAAATAAATAGTTATCCCCTTTAGGTTCATGTGGTAAATACATAAAAGAAAGAAATATATACATTACATGTATCTGTGTGTGTGTGAGTGTGCAGTATTCAAATGGAGTTTTTTTTTTGTTTGTTTTTTTTTACCGTAGATATTATTATTAGATGTTTTTTTTGTTTTGTTTTTTGTGGGGATCGGTCAAGGTAGATCCAAAAAAATACAAATTTAAAAAAATTGTGTATTCTTTAAATTATCTGCCAAGTTTCGGCTTACATTGTAAGCCATCTTCAGGGCTATCATGAAGGCGAGAGGGAACGTCTTGTCCCTAAGATCACATTTTAGGGTGATCCAAAAAAAAAAAAAAAATGAAAAAAATAAAAAGACAAAAAAGAAAACATACATAAAGCACACAAAATCTAACTAAGGTAAATAAATTCTAAGGGGTTTAAATTTACAGTTAAACATAAACAAACAACAAAAAACTTAAATTTACAAACACTTAAATACTTATACACACATTTACACGCATAAAATTAATTAAAATAGTATAAATCTTATTAAATATAACAAATACTAAGAATCTTATTAAATATAAAAAATACTAAGAATCTTATTAAACATACAGATAATAACTGAAGAAATTTTTAAATTTTAAAACATATCCTTGTATAAGTATAGGCACGCACAGTTGCTCGTGCGCGATCTTACATGCACGCTCATACCCACAATTAAAGAAGAGGACAAAACTTGGTATAAGTTTCGATGTGAGTAGATTGTTAGATCATAATTGTCTTGAGTGCTTTTATACTTTGATGATGGGATCCATGAAATTAATCGGTTGGTTCATTGCCTGAACTTCAATGACTACGTTAAAGAAAAATATGCTGGCATAATTAATAGATATTTAAAAATTAAACACCTACTTTGATAAGAAATATTTGGAAGAAATTAAAGGCTCATTAAAAGATTAATTTCAAAAAAATATAAAAAACAAATTTGTATCATTCTAAACCGTGACTTATTGTAAGATCTTATCACTGTTATCAGATCTTTGTTCCCCAGAATTGGGTGAGGACAACATTGATTGATTTAAGGTTTTATTAAAAATTATTTTATTGTTAAAAAAAATAAGAGGTTAACCAATTAATTTAAATGAACTCAATAGTTACCAGATTGATTATAATATTACTTTAAATTGATAAACGTTCCCTTCAGCCCTATCGTTTTGCGCCCGCTGAAAAGGTGCCTTAGTTGTTATTGAGACTGTTATTTTGATAAGTTGAGAAGAGAAGGTGTCTTGTGTATACCTAGGCATCACCGAGATCGACATCCCTTTGTCCGGAAAGAAGTCGAAGGGCGATGCACACAGCCCGGAATAAATGGCATTGAGGCCGGGCGTCCACTACTCAGGATCGGCGTCTCTCGTTTAACGTCCGCTTCCGATGAAAGTAATTACTATGGCAGTAATCACTCTTTTGATGACCTTCTGGATGCTCAATGTGCAACAAAGATATTGAGGTTGTAACATTTTCATCTTACTCCAAATCCCCTTCCTCTTCCTCTACAGATTTTAACCATTAATGACAATAAAATTTCCAACGCAAGTGAAGGCAATAAGTATATCGTATGTATAGTGTGTTCAAAATCAAGTTTGGACTTAAAACTTGATGTAAAGAAAGTAGACACAATTTACTCACTCAACTGGACATTTTAAAACCTAATTCTGTTGAAATATACAAAAGTTATATTTAAAACCCGGAGAAATGTTATATACGCTTGCCGCACGGTTATACCAATTTGAGGGATATATTAAACGAGACAAAATCAAAAAGAAAATCTAAAATAGTGCAGTTTCCATCCAGGAGAATATTTCTCCAGTTGTCCGCCAGATTACGAAGCAGTGTTGTAGCTAGTCCCAGCTCCTTGCAGTTCAATCAGCTCGCTTCCAATTCGCCACGCTCTGGCAGGTATGTTCCCACATCTTTGGAACAATTACCGTGCTATTGCGTTCTTCTTCAGTGTTTGCGTCAATAGATTATCATGGACTTCCTTTTCCCTTAGATCATTTCCTGATTAGACAGGTAAAATGCTCTTTTAAAAGGCTTTTTTACCGCATGGAAGTGTAATTTGAATATTTTAATTCTTACAGTAATTATCGTTTTTAAACAACGAAATAATTCTCTATTAAGAACATATTGTAATAAAAGCAAGTTCTTCACCTACGGTAGCTCTTCTGTCAGCCTCCCTGACGAAGAAGCATAAATAAATCTGTGGAACGTTTAGTTCTGAATATTTAAATACAATTTTGTAATAAAAAAAATTTACATTCTAAATGCATTTCTAAATTTTTTTACAAGCGTTTGAAACTTATTTGAAATAATATAAGTATTTTCTGCCAAAAATGATTACATAAACATATTTGACTATTCTGATTGTATATAAATGTAATGTACCAACAAAACATAAAAAAATAAACTGGTTGATAAATAAATACTGCACAAGGATAATAATTGCGTATATATTAAAACCCTATACTGTGAACTTGTTTATCATATTCAAATTTATATTTCTATTTTTATATCTATTTTGTATTTATTTTTTCCAGGGGGGAAAGTAATAACGCGGAAAAAAAAAGATGTGGACAGTTCTCCGTCACACTCGGGCTGTCTGAAAACTGTCACAAGAATGCGATGACGCTAGAACCATCTCACGCAGCATATGAGATCTAACTGAGGTTAAATTTAAATATTCACTTCAGGGGTTTTAAGAGTGGGAAGTTTCACATTCAGAAAATATAATTGCATCTTATATCCTATTATTTAATCATGTTTCAAAAGTATTTTTGACATAAGAATTAAATTCACTAAAAAAAAAATTGTATTTATTTATATTTAGAATGATGAGAACGATCTTGAAGTTGAGGTAAAGAAGGAAAGGGCATAGTGATAAAAAGCCAAGCCGCGAGCCTCGAAAAAAGACTGACGGAATGTGGGAAAGGAGATAGCAGCGGCCTCCTTTACAAGCAGGTAACAAACCGACAGAAACCTCCACTATTAGACCACAGTCGTCAGACCGGTCAGTCCCTAATAGTGCTAGGCTTCTTCCTCTTTGGATGGACGCTTGTAGTTCATGCCACATTATTTATTAGCATTTTCAAGTCTGGGTGTGTGTGTATTCGTATATATTCAAATATTCAAATACTGTCTTATAATTGTTATAGCTGACATGAGCATATATAACCACACACACACACGTACACATATATAATTTTCATGTAAATGATTAATTGATATGCAGTCTACATAAACAATCAAACATATAAAACATTCAAATGAATAAGTATAGAAAAATGTATAAATTAATTAATAAAAGTCCGATAATCCGGAGTTTTCTCAATGAATTTCTCATAATCATAGATAATTAATGTTTATACTTAAATTTGAATCTCGATTAAATCGTACCGGTTTGTTTCTTTTGCCAAACACTCAAGTAAAAAAAAAAAATGCCAACTGCCGAAATTCTTTAAGATTATAAAATATCTACCTCAGGACATATTCAATATTCAATCTAGAACGTTACTACCAAAATATCAGGGGTAAGAAGACTCTACTCAACCAATGTGAATTACAAAAATTTTAAGCAGATTTCCCATAGCTCAGCTATACCGTGCTGTTCTACGTTTGTAACATGTTGCGAGTTTTGAAATGTTTCTACAGAACTTCAACGATCCTACATTGGAGAAGCTTTACATATCTTCTGTTTAAATGTACATGTGTGTGAGTATATATATATATATATTTTAAATCCAACAACCTTACTAGTCTAATAAACGTATAGTTTNTATATATATATATATTTGACTGTATGTGAACTAGTATCCATAATTTTTTAAATAATGGGATCTAATTTAGTATTTAAGCTTATTTTTTAAAATCATTGAACAAATATTTAATGGCTGAAAGGAGGGAAAGACTACAATTTAAATTCCTATCTTCTAATAAAGAATTTTAGTATTTCCCTAATAACATTATAATAAATAAGTGTTACGAAAAAAAGATAGGTGTAAATTGCAATTCTAAATTAATTACATCTAATAATTTAAAAACCAAAAAAAAAAAAAAGCTTCTTAAGAAATAAATTCAAGAATTTGATTTTGAGTGATGAACAAGCCCTCTTTTTTTTTTCTTCTTTTAGTTATATTTAAACCAAATTCGATATTTAGTATTTTCATTGCAAATCCTGTAGGAATTTATTTCGGTTCATTTCTTTATTTAACGGATTTAACTAAGTAATGTAACGTATTTAACCGATAAATATAAAATAATTATTTCTTTAATTATGGCATAATAATGACGAATCAAAGTATACAATCTTGAGAAAAAGTAACCCACTACATAATATTTATAAAAAGCTATAAATTGACAGGGCGATATCCATTTGATTTTTTTCAATTAACTTTCAAAACTTTAAACTTTCATTAAAGAAATAATTTAATACTTTTAAAAGAAGAGTAGTCTATAACCTATAGTCTCAATTAGTTAACAATCCTATTACAAAAAGAAATTAAGATTTAACCCTCAATTTATTATTGATATAGGTATATAAATGCAATCAATATATAATATAAAGTAATTATTTTAAGACGTTATTTGTTGTTAAAGATTATACTAAATAAAAAGGAAGCATTGTAAATTTGGAGGATTGGTCTATCTACTCTCCTCTGGCCGTTACGTAAGTATAGGTGACGTCCTTTTAGCTCATCAAGGTCAAGAAACTTTTCGGCTCATACATATTGATAGGTATCAAGAGAGTTTATCCTGTCTCTTTGGATACAAGAAAAGTATATTTCAGTAAGAGTCAGTCCCATCCTCTATCCACGAATATTGTTACTATGTAATAATGGAGAGTTTTTGACAGTAGATATATTTGTGAGGGGGGGGGGTGGTTCGTCAAGGTAGATAAAAAAATTAAAATTTTAAAAAATCTGTATTTTTTAAATTATCTGCCAACGTTTCGGCTTACATTGTAAGCCATCCTCAGGTCTAACATGAAGGCGAGAGGGGACGTCGTGTACCTAAGATCACATTTTCATGACTGTACATTTCCATTCATGAAAATTGGATCTTAGATGTGCATTTCCAGTCATGGAAATGTGATCTTGGTGCACAATGTCCCTTCTCGCATTCATGATTGCCCTGAAGATGGCTTACAATGTAAGCCGAAATGTTGACAGATAATTAAAAAAATACACATTTTTTAAAATTTGTGCTTTTTGAATCTACCTTGACCGAACCACAAAAAACAAAAAAAAAACATCTAATGTTACTATGTAATTATCTATTTAGAAGAAGGAAAACATCCTAATTTATTATTGTTAATATAGATTATTAATGTTATTCTTTTCGGTGAAAATGCATATATTTAAAACATTTCTACGTATTCATAGCATTTCTATATTAAAAAAAAAATATGCTACGTTCTAGATTATCATTTTAGTAAATATATTTCAAGGAAATCAAATTGTTCGTTTTAATACCAAGCCATGATTTTAAAAAATAAAGAAAACTTTCCGTGATTTGTCATTTCTACATTTATATTAGAGTATTTATGGAATGTGGCGAAAATAACGAATAAATTAAAATTATAAAAGAAATAATAGAAATTTAGAATTTTAGACGACCTACAAGACTCACTCGATACCTACGAAAAGCTACGTAACTTACCCTCTTAAGGGGCCTCTGCGACGTACCATTTCCTGGGGTAGTGTCGGTGATTAATTCCTCACTATCTGTGGATACTCTTGCAGGATCTAGAATTAATGATTACCCATATGTACTTTGCATATAACTGCTATTGGTAAATTTTCGTTGTAAAACATATAAATCTTTGCGTGTAGAATGTTTTTTGTTTGATGGTTTAGGTAAACACCCATTCTAAATATTGCAGCGAAATAGTTTAATTTTGCTATGTAAATACAAAATTTCTCTTAAGTTTCTTAGTTTTTGTGCGATATGGAATGAAATATTTTAGTTTCTGGTAACCCTTCGATTTTACTTTTTACTTTATGGACAATCATTTGCCGCTTATTACAACTTCTTTTTGTAGCTAGTAAATAGAATCTGATGATTTTTTTAATTCCTCTCGTGGAGATTTAGAGAAACGCTTGTCTCATTAGTTTTTCAAACGTTGACATTCCTTCGGTGTTCGCTGAAAGAAATCGTGTGCTGTAGGTGTATCTTAGAAAACCGCAAACTTCAAAAGAGAATTCAAGGCTCAATCTATAACGAGCTGGTGTCACTGACAAGCATATTTGGCAGTTTCGTCACAGTCGAATAGATAGCAAAATATCTTCTGAAAGGAACAGTGTTCTACCGAATCTCTTTAGTAGAGTGGAATTTCCTTTGTTGTAAAGTAGGCTGTAGCGACAATTAATGAAATTTTATCGTCAAATGAGAATTTATTAAGGAATTTCGAAGGAAATGAAGCTAATGCGTTTGTTCTCAATTTTAGGATTAAAAGTTGTTTCGCGTCTTTTCATTGGATCCTTATACAACTATTCAAAACTTATTAAAATTTGTGTCACAGCTTCTCGGTATTAAAAATAATATTGAAAATAATGAAAAAAATCTGAGAGTGGGGGATTGCCTGAAACGTACACTTAAGTAAATATAGCTTAATCAAATGAAACTTTCCCCAGATTAGTTAGTCTTAAAATAAAAAATAAGTTTTTAGGGTTAATTGATATTCAACTTTTAGAAGTGGAATTTTGCAAGAACCAATAATATTTACTATGCAGTCTGGAGCGAATGTTTTCATCTTCTAATGAAAACCCGTCAATTTTTATAGCTGTATAAACTAATCATGTTTATCATGCTTCATCAAAGATGTACATAAATAAGAGTAAATGTCGAAGTTAATCTTAAAAGCTGTTGAGAACAATGAGCGTAAAAGGTATATCCACTAAGCTCTGCTCTTGAATGTCTGGGAAAGAATAATGGGTAAATGTTCAGTCATCATAGATGTATTCCCAAACATCTTCTTTAATAAGCGTTTTTCTTACAGATGTTATAGAATATTAACTTTAGAAAAATATATTTTACACCTATTATGTTCTACAAACATTTTCGTTGCTCTAATAATAATGGTGTACCGATATTTTAAATCCCGGTCCACATTTCCGATTTTAACCGTAATTTAATTCATACAACTGTTTGAAATAAAATGCCTTAATGTTAAATTTTTTTTATGTATTGTAAAATTTAGAGAGCCCACCAAACACTCAAAATTACATTCTAAATACTTTCCATGCCGCATTTTTCGTGAAAATGATATAGCTTAAAAGTTGTAGACAAAAACACTTTACACCTTTATGATCTACAAAATATTGCAAAACATATCAAAGGTATTATTTTTCTTTTTTTTTAAATGGTCTTCCTTTAAAACCCGTGCCTCTCTGTCGATTTCAGGTATTAGCAAACAGATTGAAAAATAAGAATAAATTAGGAATGTTTTGCGATTATTAAATACAGAAAACCATTATTTTAAAATGATTATTTTAATTAAATATAATTATATATAAATATAATTTTTCAGTAAGGAGCAATCTGCCGATGTAAAATGATGTTTAATCATTTTAAAAGTAATTTTATTAGCCGATAATGAAAATGTAATTAAAATTTTCTTTGTTCTTACGCAATAGGTAGCAACCAAAAATTATTCACTCTAACAGTGAAAGAGTATTTTAATTAAAAAAAAAAAATGTTGCTGAAAACATTGTTTTATGTTTTTTTGGTGGGAGAGGAGGGGTATAAGGTGAATGAAAACAAAAATTAGTGGCTAGTTTTGTTCTTGGCCAGAGCGAAATTTAAAGGTGTGGAGAGGGTACTTATCTGAACCTCAACATTGTTAAAATACAAGTCGTAATTTTGTATCGCTGGCAATGTAAATGTATCTATATATATTAATTACGTAAGAAAGCGACTAGATATCCAGCTATCAAGTTTGGAGTACTTTGAAGAGGGTTGTACCTCCTCCTGTTGAACCTTGTTATCAAACTTCTCCAGCTTTTTGGAGGGTTTTGGAGTCTTTATTTAAGTTTCATTTGCTAAATTTGTCGATATAAGGAAGACGGAGTGGAGGGATCTGACGACTTAATTTCTTAAATAGTAAAACACCTTACCTACTGATAAATACAAGTACAACCACAGTAAATTATATTTAAAAAAATACTCTATCGTTCTACCTATGTTATTTTTACTATTCTCTGCTTGTCAATTTATTCTGAAAAAATCGAACAGAAATATGTTTAAAAAAGTCCTTCACGCAGGAGCTGTGTAATCTAAGTTAATTCATCAGAATTGTACTTTGAAGAGTGTTTGTTTTTAAACATTCCATGTCATGTAATTATACTTATGGAATATATCTTTTACCGATAAGCAAATCAGTGATTAATTTAATTGCTCTAATCTAAATACGCTCGCTACATAATTAAAAAAAATTTACTTACACTTTACATTTTGTATTTTACCCCATACTTAGTTGTCCGATAACTAGTTCACCTTTTCATTTTATACTAAATTGCATTGGGACAAGCAACTAATTGCACCTTCAAGGCCGTGAAATTAACTGATCATGTTTTTAGCTTCTCCAATGTAGGATAGGTGAAGGTCTGTTGAAATGCGCCAAAAGCAGTTTCATGGTTTCAACGAGACTAACTTGATTTCCCAGAGAGAAATCAACTAAAAATAAATTATTAATAAATCATTAATAACACTGAACAACAAAGTTTTTGTTTCGGGGTTGAAATTAGCTGATTTTAATGTATTTCCACATGTTAAAACCGAAAATGACCATAAAAATTATATATTAGCTCTTGTTTTCAATAAAAACTTTATTTCCATCTGAATGGAGACTGTTTATAGACTCTTCAAAACTAAGCTTAAAAGCTGTACTTCTGCATAATGGAAATCAGCTACCTTCTATTCCTATAGGTCATGCAGTTCACATGAAGGAAACGTATATAAATATGAAAACACTTCTCCAATCAATCAAATATGAACAACACAAGTGGCAAATCTGTGGTGATCTGAAAGTCATTGCTATACTCCTAGGAATGCAATTAGGGTTCACCAAGTACTGTTGTTTTTTGTGTCTGTGGGATAGAAAATCTCACTATAAAAAAGTGAACTGGCCTACACGAGACCTAAACGCTAACGAGAAAAATGTAGTTTACGAGCCTCTTGTAGATCCTAAGGATGTTCTCCTTCCCCCATTACATATTAAGTTGGGACTAATGAAAAACTTTGTGAAGGCGATGGACCAGGAAGGACAAGCTTTTAAGTACTTGAGAGCAAAGTTTCCCAGGTTGAGTGATGCTAAAGTCAAGGAAGGCATCTTTATTGGGCCTCAAATACGTGAAATCGTAAATGATCCTGCTTTTGACATGATTTTAACAGGAAATGAAAAAAGAGCCTGGGAAGCCTTTAAGGGAGTTGTACATGGGTTTTTAGGTAACAAAAGAGATGATAACTTCACAGCATTGGTTAAAGAGCTTCTTCAAGATTACCACCAACTTGGATGCAACATGTCCTTAAAAATTCATTTTCTTCACTCTCATCTTAATTTCTTCCCACAAAACTGTGGAGCTGTGAGTGACAAACATGGAGAAAGATTCCATCAAGACATTGCCTTAATAGAACAGAGATATCAGGGCCGTTGGAATGAAGCAATGCTTGCAGACTACTGCTGGTCTGTGTGTAGGGATGCTCCAGAAGTGTTTTATAAAAGACAAGCTAAACGACAGCGATCTTACAATACATCGGATTGACTTAATTAAAATTTGGTGGTACAAACCTCTTTTATTTGTCAAAACACTAAGAATAATGTTTTTTTTTTATCAATTTTGTACTTAAAATATTCTAAAAGAAACATAACAATATTGTTTTTTGTACTTTCACTTTTCACGTATAGTATAACTACTCTTTAAGATTAAGTGCTGTATATCTCAAAAACCAGAGCTAATAAAAATTTTTCAATGTTATTTTCGTTTTTATCACCCCAAAATTAGTAGAAATAGACTAATTTAGTGTAGGAAACATTCAAAAAATATTTTTTTGTTGTGCAGTGTAATCGAATTATCAGCCGTGGAGGTTAACTAAAGCCTCAAGTGCGATTAAGAATGACTTTTATATAGGCATATGAAGAACATTTTGCTGAAATTTTATATGGCTCAGATTGAATAGGTTATCAGCAAAAACGACTACTAAGACTGAGGATTTATGTGAAACCTTCCTTTATAATATGACGCTCTGTGCGAATTTTAAGGCGAATATTTATTTAACCAGAACAAAATTCTATATTCGGCATTGAAATATGGACCAATCTTGAAGTGATCAAGCTATTCACATTAATACGCGAGGTTCAACAAATTTCAACAGATCTTCCCAACAAAAAATATGGCCCATTGAAATATATATGTATTTCTATATATACAGCGTCCACAATTTGTATTACAATGAAAACACATTCGGTTTATTTATAAACCTTTGGAAGCGTTCTACAATGGCTGAAAGCATTGGAGGGGAAGGGGGGGGGAGGTTTGAGTAGGACCATAACTTAAAATTTTAGTCATTATTAGCGCAACGAAAAAAATTTTATTGAAAAATAGTTAAATATAAGTAAATACCTATGATGCTGAGGAAATTTACATTTTATTGCTTATTGATGAAAAGTAACTAGGGAATAAATACATTTAAAAATATATTATTCTCTCCTTTAATATCAATGTTATATATTAAGCTGAGAAGTTTAACAATTGATTTATTAAAAATATATCCGTGCGATTAAGTAAGTTTTGTTAATTGTAATTTGCTGAAAATTGGAATATATTTCATTATTGAAATTGAGTTGTATTCACAATGGAAGCTCTTATGTAACTGTGTAAGAAAATCCGCTAGTGGCGTATCAAGTGTTCCTCGAGTCAAACTGAAGCTCGATGCCTTCAGGGGAGGACGCGAACCAAGGTTGATTGAACCCCTTGTGAGGGTCTCACTCCTACTTCGGGACTGGGCTGTTATAACACGTCATACTTGGTTCGCTTCACAACCCTGTAAAACAGTAGACCTCTCGCTCCTCATGAAATGAATAGAACAAATGTAAATAATATCAAATGGATAAACATTTGAGTTTTCATAGTTTTAAATATATGCTCCTGCATTTATGTGTAAGATGAAAGTGATCATGGTAAGTCAGAAGGACCGTGAAAATAGAGTATATATATATATATATTACAAAAAGAAATTAAGATTTAACCCTCAATTTATTATGGTTTACAAGGTACCTGAATA